>JAODPA010006461.1:0-13857 GCA_025585075.1 Nepenthes mirabilis | reverse complement strand
TTTTACATGTGCTAGATTAATTTTTAAGTAATATATTATTCGGTTACTGGTTCATCAAATTAATGATTAATTGGTTTATCAATATATTACTTAACCGATTCACCAATTTGGTTTGGTCATTAAACCAACTGTTCAATTAATCGGTTTGCTCATTTAATCAGTTCATGAACCAGTTTAGCCACTTCAAGAATTCTACCGATTTAGAAGTCAGTTCATCATCTTAACCAGTTCACTATCATGTAATTAATTTAATGGCTGGTTTAATATTTAATATAGCACTTAAAACATCAATTCACTTAAATTATATATTGAATTTCCAGCCGGCTTGTTGAAACCGGTTCATTACCACTTTCAGCAGTCAATTCTCATAATGGTCAATCGGTTTACATGATATTTAGTCGGTTTACTGTCTTAACATATCATATATGACCGGTTTATCAACTTATTTCTGAATGGTTCAGACAGATTTGATAGAGTTGTCAAACTGGTACAACGGCAGGTTTAGGTATATCATCCGGTTTTGTCACTAGTCCAGCTGCTGGTTCACCATATAAAATTATCCCCATTATATTTCCAGAATCAGCGTATAATTTTTGACCGATTCATGTGAAATTTGTAATTTTATACTTGCATAGTTCAAAGTTATACACTGATTTTTTGATACCAAAATCTGTAGATGCCCGATTCAGTGACACATAATTTTCTTTAGGCTAAATCGGTCAGTTTTTCAAAAGGAACTTCAGTATCAATTTCATGACACATTAACCAGTTCATTAAAATTTAAAAATTAATTTTTATTGTGCTTGAACCGGTAACAAATTCTAGAGAAAATATCAACATCAGCAGCTATTATTTTCAACCGGTTAGGCTGTAGACCGATTTTATCTTCATTGAACCGGTTGATTTTATGATGAATAATTTTACTACAAAAATATGATGATTTAGCCAACTTTATAAAATATCTACATTAAAAATTTTATGGGATAAATCGATCAAATATAGTATGTAAAAACCAAAATATTAGCATAGTGCAGCAACCAACTTTTATGTAATATGATTCTGATTTTTGCCTATTCTAAACTGTTGGCAATATAGATTTAAAGTATTGGAATGACAATACTTGAAGATAATAGTAAGAATTTAACAACAATTGAAAGAGATAGCAGTATTCTTACCTGAATAAATTGAAAACTTAATCTGAACTCCTTAACTCACGTAGCCGATGCACCCTCTCGGTTCTGTTTTATCTCTTGGTTTTGTTCGGTTCTTTCTTTTGTTTTCTGTCCGGTTTTTTCTCTTTCTTTTCATTTTTACTTAATTTATTTACTTACTAATTAGTTGAGTCAATTTCCAGGATAATAAGTTGCTGCCATCTCTCGGTTTGCTGTCCAAAATTCAGCTTCCTTCTTATACTAAATCAACTCAACTTCAGCTGATTTGTGGCTCCCTGAATTAGCCACTTACTAATACAATATTGGTGGCTAAACTCAGATGAAATTAATCTTCAATATGCCATGTGTCTTCCTTTCTAAACATGCCATGTATCAATCTCCCTATTAGGAGGTAATTTTGGTAAATCCTCCGAAAAGACATCCTTAAATTTACACACTATTGAGATCTCTTGAATGGCCATAGTTTGACTCCAAAATGTGATCATATATGTCAAATAACTTTGGCAGCCATCTTTTATCAAATGACTCGTATGTAAAGCCGAAATCAATCTCAGTATCTCCCTTTCAACTCTGTTTTGAAACTCAAAAGATTCATTACCTAGAATGCAAAACAGAACAGTCTTTCCGAATTAATCCACACTAATGTGATAACACGCCAACTGATCTATCCCTAAAATGACATCAAAATCTAGCATGTCAAGCAAAATTATTTATGATACGTTTCTAGATCATGATTACTGAATAAATTAAGGAGTTGCCTAATTTGAAATTCTAACTAGTAACGGGTCCAATTTTTGTTGTTTCAAATTTGAATCCTGTACATCATAACTAACAAATAAAATGTCAGATGATGACGATACTCGTTTCATGGTATATCATCTAATGCTCAAATTAATAATCTTTCTTAGTATAATAGAAAGTTAGGAGGATGAGAAAATATACGTAGATGCAAGTATGAGGGGACTAAGTGTTTGGTGGAGGGCCATGTTTCATTTGATGCGCTCCATGGGTGAGCAGCTTAGAGAGGTTTGCACTTATAGGGGAGTAGCTTTTAGAATGAGAATTGCACTTGTGAGAGAATGGCTTAAAGAATGAGAGTTGCACTCATGAGAGTGTGGCTTTGAGAGTGAGAGTTAGAGAGGGTAGCTCTCAAGTCGTTCAAATGTCCAAGTGGTTAAAGCACTTGATTGGTCGATTGTTGGATGGAAGGTCTAGAGTCTGATTTGGTTGCATATTGCATATTGTTGGATTGATTTTCGATCAGGGATCCCCTTCCTTGCAGAAAAATGGATGTATTTATAGAGTGAGAATTGGTTGACCAGCCCTGGGAGTTGTTGCTCTGCAATCGTGAGTGGCTGACATCATGCGCCTTCTGTTGTGGATTGCAGGTGCTACGGCTCTGTGCATCTGAGAGAACCATTATTGTGCTTTCACCCCTGATACTTTGGATCGTTGTAACCCTTAGGAGGATAGGCTAGTGGCTGCCACTTGCAATTTCAGCTCCTACAGTTGTGAGTGATCACATGGTGATAGTGGCTATTTGGATTTGTCTGCTCAATTGGAGTGGGTTGAGCTGGACCGATGATCAACTCTTATATGCCGTGTGCTGTTGGGCCGATTTGGGTCAGCTACTTGGGCCTTTTGCCGCATTTTTTGGATTCTGGGTTTGGAGGAGCTCTCGTTGGGTTGCTGCTTCCTAGGCCCTTCTTTCTCCCGTAGGCTAGGTTCTAAGTCGACGCACGGATTATCAGACTCATCACTAGGCCCCATACTGAGAGGTATAAATTTTAAACCCTCGATATGTTCCTGATGGGACGCTAATTGTTGGTCTTCATGCGTGCTCCTTCCCTAGACGTTTTGTAGTTTTTGCTCTGTTTGGCAAGATTTGACTCAATTCTTTGCCATCGGTGATTTTCTACCATTAGTGCAATCTCCTCGGTTCAATACTGGTTGATCTTCTTCCCCAACTATAAATGGAGGGGCTCTTTATGCCTTATTTCATGATGCACTACCTATCTGCTAAGGAGAGGGCATACTCGAAGCTAGTATGGAGCCTACGCAGCCACAAGTCAGAATCGAATGGAGCTCTTCTCCAATGTTTGAAATTGATACCTGAAGATGCACTTGAAATTCACCTTGGTTACCCTCTTTTATGCCTGACCCAAACTGGCCTCACGTTGCACCGAGTGAGATCTGGGTTTTGGGGGACGATTTTCTCTTCTCCAATTGATGTCGAGAAGTCCTCTTTGATGCAGCTCTGAGGAGGAGGTGTCTCAGTCCCGACTGAGAGATGGTTGTTCCTTCTCCTGTCAATCTTGGGGACTCTACACTTTTGCCGCTTTTGGTTGAACTATTCTACAGTCTGTTGGGGAGGTGTTCCTTTTTTTTTATTAGCCTCCCGGGTGAGAGTAAGTGTAGTCATTCAGAGAACCGTGCCTTGTTCTTGTAGGGAGGGCTTTTCTACTCTTTTTGCTGGTATGGCAGCCCAATGAGTGACACTGTGGTGGCTAACAGATGAGCTTTCCTTTTACTATCGTCCATCCTAAGTTGGTTGGATTACTCAAGCGGGATTGCAGTTCTTTGTATCTTTGTTTCCTTCTAAGTTGTACATCCGCTATTATAAACTTATTGTATATTGTAAAAAGAATTAATAAATGAAACTTTTCGAGCATTATTTGTCTTCATTACGTGGCTCCAATATTCTTGTTCGTTTCGAATGGATGAAATGCTTGAATGTTGCTTTTTGTTGTGTAATTTTTGACAATCTAACAACTTTGAGTTTTGACAATTCAATTTTCTGACAATTCGACCTACAATGACTTATCTCGAACACCCAGTTGGGATATTAATCAATCGAAGCAATCTTGAGTCCATCAGGGTCATGCATCATCAGTCTGTCATATTGGAAAGGGGCGTGTTAGGGTATTATTACCTGTGCCATACTATTGACTCGCTGATCTAGCCATTGGGGTTGTCAACCATTAGCAGGATGTATAGGGAGATGTAGCATTAGTCATCATAACTGGCCCAGTGGACTGACATCCATAGCACTTTACGGTGCGGGCATGTCTCGCGATCATTATAGAGATGTGTCTTTTTGATACCCTCAAGTGATGCTATTGTAGGGCTAAGGCCTTGGCTATTTAAGCATTGACCTCCAGTTATTTCTGTACGTCTTCATTCTTCGAATCTCTCTACCCTTACTTGGTCTTCTCTTTTCTCTGATTTCCAATGTTTTCCAAATGCCTCTCCAAGGTGTCGTTGAGATCCATTCATCCTTATTGGCAAAGAAGTGGGGTCTTTGTATAAGAAGTATAATATTCCAAATGTCATTCAATATGCTACGCTTGATATTGACGATGCGGCTTGCACTTCTCGTCCGAGGTTTATCACCATCTACGAGGAACATCTGAAAGCTGACCTTCATATTCCGTTTGTGAGGAAGTTAACGCAAGATTCTAAGGGTTTTAAAAATCCTAGTGGCTTGCCTTTACTCCAATGCTCTTCGGTATCTTATTTCTTTGTGTGATTTCTTTCGCACCAAGGAGCTTTCCTAGGATGCTCAAACTTTAAAGGTAATCTTTCAATTTTACCATGACACTGTCTAGATTTCCTTCACTCCCTGCATGGAGTTTAAAATAAGTGAGGGAACCAAATTCAAGAAAGGGTTGAAAAGATTGCTTCTTTTATATAGTGGTTACTTCCGAGTAGAGAATTTCAAACAATTAGGGTAGAGTCAATGGGGCCTATGCTAGTGACATTCTGAAGGAGGAATGGATGGCGCGAGCATTGGCAAGGCTTGCCGAAGACCGCCACCATCATGCACCACACTGACCGCTGGCCCTTCCAAGTGGTGCTTGATGAAGTTTAGTGGGAGGTCTGGTTAAAAGGGGATGATGCCACCAGCATGCCATCCTATCTCCCGAACAGAAAGTTGGGAGACCTGTCTGTTTAGGTTCTCTAGAATGGGCATCTGGCGGGGAAGACCCTCCATCACCCACCATTTTTTAGCAATGCTAGGCTATCAATAAGTTTTGTCTAAAGGCGTCCGCTCAGGTTGCCAGCGAGTCATCGCGGAGGCTAGGCTTGGCTCGTTCTTCTTTAGATGACTTGGCTTTTGATGAGTCAACTGAAGAAGCTGAGGGTGGTAAGCCACCAAGGGAATCTACCACTGGAGTAAATGAGCCCTTGGTTGGTGGATCGGGTGAAACGATTAACGCCTCATTTGTGGCTGAGTATGGGGTTTCAATCTTGATGACCTTGTTGCCTAAAGTATTAGTCTCTACTCCCCTTGCGTCTTTGGCTGAGGAGGGTGCCAACGATAGTCAGGTGGTGGAAGAAATAACTAGAGATAATCAAAATGTTGCCGTTGAGGAAGTGCCTCGCTTGGAGGCTTTGACACTTGAACTTCCAAACATTTCGAGCATGTCTGCTCCTCCTTTGGGCTTCAAGGTGCCTCTTCTCCATCATGCGCAGCCCATGTGGTAGTTGTTACCTCCGATTGGATCCGGAGCCAAGGGCTCTCCTACTCCCCCTTATTAGGAGAGTCCACCATTCCTTAAGGCATCGTTTTACAGAGTTCTTCATTCTACGATCATGCTTTTCATAGTCATTATTGACTGACCATTCTATTTTGTTTGACAGCAACAAGAAGTGCTTTGTGTGGTGGTAGAGTTTATGCACTGGCGGGACGTTGAGATCTCTTGCTTGTCCCAACTACAAACTGATCCTGCCGTGCTAAAGGAGGAGCGCCAAGTGAATGTTGCCATTGTCGAGGCTTTATAGAGTCAAGAGCGAGCCACTTATCTCGATCGAATGCTGTCCGAGTCTGAAGTGAGATATCGAGAGCTCTTAGAGGAAAATTCTTGGGCCCTGGATTGAATCACCTCGCACAAGGACGTGCTTCTGAAGATCGAGCAGCAACTTGTTGACCTCCAGAGCAAGTGTGCCCAACTCAAGGGAGAGCTGAGGACCCAGTCCCACCCAGACGAATTGGACCGAGTGATGGACGATAGGTTCTGAGATAGCATTCGCTTCTGCAGGAAAATCACATCCATGGCTATTCCAGACTTTCCTATCTATTTCCTTGATATGAGGAATGCAAGAGCTCAACGCTAGTTTGATTTGGTTGACTATTCAGAGATAGGAGGGGAGCCTGCACCACGGTCACCGAGGGCTTCCAACCTTAGAATTGTCTTCCGTTAGAGTCATAGGCATATGTAGTATTTTGTATTTCTGGATGGACTCTCCCAGTTGTACATGCTAATTCTTTAATAAATCAGTTAGATTGTCTTAATCAATGTCACAGATATCTCTTTATTCATGTTGACTAATTGTTATTTCAATAATTATTTTGATTGTCGACTAAGCGTAGTTCTATTGTTGCTGGACTTGATTGGACGTCTTCGCTCATTTGTGTTCTTTCCAATGAGAGGACGTTGTAGCACTAAGAAAGCCTCTTGGTGGTCGACTAGGTTTAGTTGCCATAGCTACTGGGCTTCGACAGAGTCTACACCGTCGCTTACACTTGGCTGATGTGCTCATCCCTATTAAAGGGAGTTGTTGCACTTATGCATTGGGTCATGATCCACCAAATGTTTTATTTTATGGAGGCCGTTTTTTTTTGACAGGTCTGATTTTCGTCCACAAGCTTCTCTAGCTATCATGTTCAACCATTGTTGATTGATAATGCTCGTTCCTATGAAAGGAAGTTGTTCCTTGCACTCTGAAAAGCCCTCTAAGGTTTTATAGTGGCCTATTTTTTGTACAGGTTTGACTTTCATTCGCGAGCTCCTTGGGTCGTGGTGTTCAACTTTGTTTGGGCTGCTCAATTGTTAAAATTGAGGTTTCGATATAGCTTTTGAAGGTTGGTCCCCAGGTGAAATATTTCACCCAATTTAGAGGCAATCTAGGCCTTTGAATTGATACAATCATACAAGTACTCAAATGATCAACACAATAATGAAGCAAATAATTATGTTATTAAATTAAAGATGTTTACATTATCCAAGCAGTTCGTGTGGGATGCATTAGACTTGCCTGTGCTTGGCAGCGAATTACTAATTGTATTTCTTAGGGGGGTGGCATTTTATATCCTTGGGACTAGGTTTTCATTCTGGGTGCATAACTTATATATCCCGTTTTAAAGAATCACTAAGACTAGGAATGGTCATTTCCAATTAGGAGATAATTTGTTTCTGTTTGCGGCTTTACCCATTGCGTCTATACTTCGAAGAACTAAGTCCACCTCGAACTGGCGTGCCTCCATCTTCTTGTTGTAGTACCGAGCGATTCATTGCTGGTAAGCAGTCATATGTAGTTTCACTACGTCTCGAGTTTCTTCAAACAAATCGAGATGCTCTCTGAGTTGTTGGGAGATACTTAGCGGATCGAAACTTTCGACTCGGAGGTTGGGCAGACTGGTCTCCAGTGGGATGACCGCTTCAGTTCCATACCATAAGTTGAAGGGTGTCTCTCGTGTCGGTTCCCTAGGTCATCCTATGAGATCACAACACGGAAGGTAGTTTGTCTGCCCAAGAGCCCCTGCGTCTTCAAGTTTCGTCTTCAACCCGTGTAACAATGTTTGGTTCGTAACTTTTACTTACCCATTTGCCTGAGGATAGGCGACGGAAGTGTGAACTAGCTAGATTCCCAAACTCGTATAATACTTGGTGAAGCATTTGTCAATAAATTGGGTTATGCTGTCAGTGACTATGATCTCGAGAATCCCAAATCTACATATGATATTTTGCCACCTGAACTTGGTGGCGTTCTGCTTGGTGATCCTTGCCAGTAGGGTGATTTCTACCCATTTTGTAAAGTAGTCAATTTCAACGATGATAAACTTTCTCTGCTTGGACACTACGGGCAATGAGCCTAGAATGTTGAACCCCCATTGTGAGAATGGCCAAGACGATTGCAGGGTTCACAGCTCTGTGTATGGTTGGTGTAGAATATTGCTGTGGACTTGGCATCTCTCACACTTATTCACGAATTCTGCGACATCCGTATTCATTATTGGTCAGTAATAGTCCTATTACATGATTTTGAACACCAGGTTCTTACTGCCAATATGTGATCCGTAACTTTTGAGGTATACCTCACTTAACGCGTAGTCAGCCTGTTCTGGTATGAGACATCACATGTAAGGGACTAACCAACCTCGTCGATACATTCTACCATCCATGATGGTGTACTCTTCATTATTGGGACTTATTTGGATCTGGTTATTATTTGAAAAGGTATATATGAAGCTTAGCAGCTCATTTTCAGCCATTGAGTATACCAACAGATCGATTCTTGGTAATGAGAAATTGTTTTTTGGGCATACTCTATTCAGATCAGTGAAGTCAAGGTAGATCCGTCATTTTTCATTGTTCTTCTTTATGAGTACCACATTTGATAGCCAATCTAAATACTGGACTTCTGTTATGAAACTCGCGTTGAGTAGCTTTTTGACTTCTTCTCTGATAGTGGTTGACTTCTAGATAGAATAGTTCCTCTGCTTTTATCTGATCGGTTTGTGATCGGGATCAAGACCTAACCTGTGGACCATTACTTTGGTTGGTATCTCAGGCATGTCAGTAAGAGTCAATGTAAATACATTAGAGTTTTACTCAAGGAAAGTCATTAATTGCTCGTCCAGGTGATCCAGCAATGAGTTATCGATTTGTACACATTTATTGCGCTCGTTGGCATTTAGGAGAATCTGAAGGGTCAATTTATCGGACTGTCCCTACTACAGTGTAGTGTCATCTCGGAGGTTGAAATTTTTGATCGGCTGATTAGGGATCGTTTGATTGACTTGGGACAAATAGCATGTTCGATCGGTGACTCGGTCTCTCAAGACTTCTCCAACACTACATGTTGTCATGAACTTCATTTTCAAATGTAGGATCAACATTACTATTCTAAAGGTAACTAAGCCGAGCCATCCCAGTATGGTATTATAAATCGAGGGTAGATCAACTACCAAGAATGTGAGTATATGGGATATCGTCTTTGGGTATCTTCCTAGTGTGACCTCTAATTAGATAGTCCCCCGGACCGAAATGAGTTCATTGTCCAATCTATATAGGGGTCCCTTGTCAGGTCTCATTTAATCCTTTTTAGTCTGAATTTAAAGTAGGTATCAAGATATAGAAAATTCATTGAACTTCTATTATCAACAAATACTTGTCTCAGTTGGAAGACGAGCGTACCATCTAAGACAAATATAGTTGTAACAAGAGAGTCAGAATGAGGAATTATTATATTTGTCATATCATCATTGTTAAAACTAATGATATCATTCATAACTCCTATTCTCTACCTTTTACTACTGGAAGCCTTCTCTAAGAGAACCAGAGAGTCACTTTCAGATGGTCTCGTAGATACCATGTTGACAACTTCAACCGCAACCCGACTATGCGGCTACTCTTACTGGCCTGGTTTGCCATCTTCAGTTCTCCTGGTGATTTGCCCCAGGCTTCTCAGAAACTTATTGAGGTATCTTCTCTGGATGATGGCCTCAATCTCCTTTTGGAGTGTCTTGTGGCTATTAGTGCTATAACTCAAAGATCGATGGTAGAAGCAGTACTTCGGTTGATCTCTTCCCTCTGGAATGTTGGACTACTTGGGCTATTTTAAGACTTTTTCATCCCAAATTTATATGAGGATGTTCACTTGGGTGTCATTCAAAGGGGTCAGGTTTGAGGTTTGAACTCTCTTCGAACACCCGACTCCATCTTAGGCTGCTTCCTAGGATCTCGGGAGTTGGCGCTATCTCCATTCTTCTTCTTCTCGTTTGTCGATCCCTGATGGTGATGGTCTATTTGCTTCGACCACTTCACTTCGTTGGCCTCCTTGGTGGCTATATATGCATGGGCGATTGTTTCTGCCTTCAAGAATGTTTGAGGCTCCTGTTGAACCAAATATTTGAAGAAATTGTCCGGCTACAAAGTTTCCACAAAGGTGTTTAGCATTACCTCATTGGCGACCTTGGATATTCTTCGGGTCTCAGTGTTGAATCGAGCCAAGAAGTACTTTAAACTCTCGTTTAGCCTTTAGCGGATACAAACAAGGGGCCAAGGATACGTCTTCTTTCTTTGACTGGAGGCAAACTGTGATAGAAAATTATTGATCAGTTCCTAGAATGTTCAGATCAAATTTAGCCATAAGCTGTAGAAGCAAATTCAAGCATCTCCCTTGAGAGTCAAAGGAAAACACAAACACATGGCCGTGTCGTCAAGACCATGGAAGCCCAACAGAGTGCGGAAGTGATTTAGATTGTCTATCAGATCAAAATTTTCATTGTAGGTTTTCAGGGTTGGCATCTTAAACTTGTGAAGGAGTGGTTGCATCCAAATCTCTATCGTGAATGGTGACCTTCTTAGGTCAGTTGAGTGTCTTTCAATGCTCTCTCTGAATAGCTGCTACTTGATCTTCCTTATTCTCTCCTCCACATGAGTGGAGGATACAATTTTCTTTATGTTGAGAAAGGTCCTCAACTTTGAGTAGTTTAGAAAGTTATGTTAGATTGGGTGGCTGGAGCCCTTCTTGGTTGGGTGTTGTAGGAAGCTTGTTCTTGGGTTGGGGACATCTAATCGTCATGGGAGCAGCGTGGATTCCACTGCTCTAGGCTTTCATCTCACACTCCATGACTTAGTCGGCCCTCTAAAGGTGTCCGAGCCCTGTCGTTTATTGCCACTCAGGCCTTGAGGTCATTAGGTCGTTGGGTTTTATCCTTGGTGGGCTATCTGTTCTTTTGGTTTCTCCTCTTGGACGCTGAAGTCTAAAAGTAGGAGGAGGGAGCCCCCAACAACGATACCTCCTAACGGGTACAAATGGTTTGGAGCAGCTTTGATAGTGCGTCCACTTAGGTAGCCAACGCCACCATGTCAGTGGGTGTATGATCATTCCCATGACTACCCACAATAGGATTGTTGCCATGGGAGACGAAATCTCTAGCTCGCTTGAGCCTTGGTGCTCACCATGCTTGCTTTCTTTGGTTGTGGGGGTAGATTTTTTGTTACGCTTCTCGTAGATGGTGTCAATGATATGTCCCTGGATTTTAAATATCAAATGAATTAGAAAACCACATTATTTAAGAGTCCGATTAGTAGTAGGTCTAGTTTTTGCTGTTTTGAATCTAGATCTTATACACCACAATTAACAAATTAGAAGGTAGAGGATGGCGGGACTCGCATCCTGATATATCATCTGACACTCAAATCAGTAATCTTTCTTAGTCAAATAGAAAGATAGAATGATGAAAAAGTATGCGTAGATGTAAGTGTGAGGGGATTGAGTGCTTAGTGGAGGATCAAGCTTCGTTTGATATGCTCAATGGATGAGCGGCTTAGAAATGTTTATAATTATCGGGGAATGGCTTTTAGAATGAGAGTTTCACTCATGAGAGAGTGGCTTCGATAGTGAGAGTTAGAGAGGGTAGCTCTCGAGGCATACAAATGTCCAAGTGCTTGAATGCACTTGATTAATCGATTGCTGGATGGAAGGTCCAGAGTCTAAACGGGTTGCATGTTGTGTATTGTTGGATTGATTGCGGATCTAGGATCCCCTTCCCTATGGAAGAAGTAATGTATTTATAGAGTGAGAGATGGTTAGCTAGCCATGGGGGTCGTGGCTCTACAATTGTGAGTAACTGACACTGTATACCTACTGTTGTGGGTTGCAGGCGCTACGGATCTGTGCCTTTAAGGGAGCCGTCACCATGCTTCCACCCTTGGCACTCTATACCGTCGTAATCCTTAGGGGGAGAGGTTGGTGGTTGTCACTTGAGTTTCCTACTCTTACAGTCGTGAGGGATCACATGGTGACAGTGGTCGTTTAAATTTATCTGTTGAGTTAAAATGTGTTGAATTGGACCGTTAATTAACTTTTATAGCCTGTATGCTGTTGGGCCAATTCAGGTTGAGCTATTTGGGCCTTCTACAGTGCTTTTTGGATTTTGGGCTTGGAGGACTCTTGTAGGGCTGCTGCTTCGTAAGCCCTTCTTTCCCTCATAGGTTGGGTTTTGGGCTGACTCACGGATTATCAAACCTATCAATTTTATATATTTAAATTTATATACTCAGTATTCTAATATATCAAACTTATTATTGTGTCAAAGATCATATTATGCTAAAAAAAGCAATAGGTTGGAAACTATTTCACCATGATACAATTTGGAGAAGCTCCATTAAAATTCAAAGTTCTATATTGGATACCCTCTAAGAGCCAATTATGGAGGTTGAACCAACTATTTGTTAATTTTAACTATGATTAATTCATCATTTTTGATGCGTATTGGATCCAAATTTTAAACAGATTTAGGTCAAGCCATCAATCTGAGTCCGGCTACGTCCACCGAGTTTGGATTTTGCACACCACAACTATGAATAGAAGGTCAAGTGACGGCTGGATGTTATCCCACTAAAAATATTCCAACGCTCAAATTAGTAAGAAGCCTTCAAAATAAGAATGTGGATGCAATGAGATGCGATGATGAGTGTTTGTAATGCGGTGATGCTCTCGTAAGTAGAGAGGTTTTTGTTACTCGTGAGGAGCGGAGTCTCTAAGTACTGTGTTCCCTGCGAACGTAGTAGCAAAGAGAGTGAGAGAGAGTGAGAGCTAAAATGCTGAAAGCATTAGAGCTTTTGCTGTATAAGGCTTTTGTAGGCAAAAATGAGAATGTGTATTGGAGTGAGAATTATATGGCCTTTTATAGCCATTGTGCCGCGATGCCTTCCTTATACAAAAGCATTTGATTCCCGCGCTCTGCTGGAATCACTGCCTTTTTTGGCGTGTACCCTTATGTTAGTAACGGTCACTGGATTGATTGATTTTCTTCTGTATTCTGTAATCGCTAGGGTTTTCAGCAGATAAGGAAAGGAGTCTAACGCATTCCTTCAGGAATGCACATTGAATCTGCTAATGACCGTTACTTCGAATTGCTGCACTTTTACCTTCTTGTTGTAATAGTGGGTGACTCATTGTTGGTAGGCTACTGTCTGCATTCTAGTAGTGTGACGGATCAAATTATTCTCCATTGAATAACCTCCGTCAATGTCTAAACACATCCTAAAGCCCATAATTAACCTATGGACTCTACAGAAAATCCGACAGAGTTTCCTCTGCAACTGGACGAAAAACGAAATACAACCTATTAAAATATCCTGCAACAAGCACACATCTAAACAAAAGGCGTAACTCAAAGCCTACAACACGCCACACAGGATCACACATCTGCCATATCATCCATGGCTCCAATACAGTACCTCTAACTACTATACTGGATCTAGAAAGATGCCATCTAATGAAACCAAAATCAAAAAATATATATACAGACACGGAAGCATAACCAAATCATCATACATCTGCGAAAGCAAAATAAAACCATAAAACAACAATAATGAGCCACGTTCAACCCCGAGTGGCCGACCACAATCCGATCCAACTCTAAGTCCAGAGCCTTCGCGCACTCGCCGTCCAGCCAATCCCATCGAGCAAGTCTCTCTCCTTGCTCTATCTACATGCGCCAGCTAAGTGTTCTCATCTGAAAAGAGACAACAATAGTAAGAGTGAGCCAACAGCTCAACAAATGTAATCATAAACACCCCTCCAAGACATGTATAAGAACGGAAATCGGAGGGAATACAAGCACTCGCCATAACCAAGAAACAGGAGAAGGAACAGGAACAACTGG
>JAODPA010006450.1:0-13857 GCA_025585075.1 Nepenthes mirabilis | reverse complement strand
TTCCTGGCAGACCCTCACGGGCCCCCAAAACGCGTCGCCAATGGAAGAGGTATCCACACCATTTATCAGGCGTGCTTCGTTCACCTCCCCATCCGATGTGGGACTCTACAGATTACCTCTTGATGGGTATGCTCATAATGGACTAACCCAATAAGAAAAACGGTCCAAGTCTGGGAAGGCCCATATGTGTACTTGGATAATCAACGCCAGCGTTGACCGTGTAAGAGGCCAACTAGGCGATAAACATATTCCCATGAGATGGTCAGCATCTCTGTTGACCAGAATTACTGTAGCAAGCAGGCCAAAATGGGAAAAACCTTACAAGAGCTAGGCCAACTTGGGCCCACATTTTCGTACACGACCAGCAACGGTCCCTTTTTCTAATTTTGCGCTTTCTCTGAAGCCAATCTGTACTAAAACGAATATCAATAGATTCAACGCCTTTCCTATGAGAAAGGCGTCAGATTCTCTCTTCCTGCCAATTGTAAACTCTAACGGTAACAAAGTGTAGAAGGAAGGCAAGTAATCTTAATAACCGTTGCCCACCAGAAAAGAAAGAAATCCAAGCAGATTGTACAAGTCAACCTTTTCTACCCAAAGAAGGTTACCCGACATAGTGCAGGAATCACATCTTCTTGGCCAAGGAAGGTTGCCTTGCCCTTTATCTATATAAGCCCATAGAGCCTCCACTCTAGGGCACGCTAACTTCTAAGCATACGAACGATTACAACAATAATCCCATACTTATCTTTTAGACTTTAAAGGCGCCATTCTCTCCAGAATCCATCATAATACTTCGACGGTCCTTCAAGCTTCCACCCTTACAAGACTTAGTCTCCCACTAGTTTCTTGCGAACACAGAGTTAGGAAACCGTGCTCATCACAAGCCACTAGAACGCCTCTTATGTCTAAAAATGAACACTCCCCTCTCTCTCTCCCTTTCTCTACTCTCATTTTTATTTTCCTTCTTAAAAGTCGAAGGCCTATTATTGACTTGAGCGTCGGAGTATTTTCAGTGGGATAATATTTCGTCGATACCTGACCTCTTATTTGTTATAGTGGTGTGTAGGGTCCAGACTCGGTAAACGGAGCCAGATCCAGACAATCAAATCGATCCGAATCTATTCGAAGTGCGGATCCAGAGACGCATCATTGGCGTCGTCTGTGGGAAGCGCTTACGAAATGCCTACCACACTTTTTTCAGAAAACTCTCTCATCATCGCCACCTGAACTAATCAGAATGGTGAATATAAGAGTGCAAGCTAGTGAACCTGCTAGAAATACGACTTCTCCCGACCAGGACTACGCTGCAGGTGCCATGGTCAACGGGACGGTCAACGGGGTGTCAGCACCTTTCTTTCAGCATCTGGTGGAGTATATACAAAATATTAATAAGATACTCCAAATGCTCTGCTCCCGACAGGAGCATCCACAACTGGGGGCTGCGCCCACGGCAGTCCCCATACTGGCCTCTAGGAGAGGAGATAAGAGGAAGAAGAAGTCGAACAAAAAGCCCAAAAGGTCGGTCCACACCCAGATCCATGAATCTTCACGTGCTCCAAGCCAGATCAGGTTTAAAGAGCACTAAGGAAGCATGTCTCCAGAGAAAAGTCTGGAATGGGGGAACCCCTGATACTTTCGGGCGAAGATCAGGAACCCAGTCCAGGAAGAAACCTCTAGGGCCATTAGATCCACTGGAGGTAGTAGCCAGTCGGCTACTGGCCACTCCAAGGAAGGAACAGAGTTGAGAACCTATCTCAACTCTAAAAGATCAACCATCACTACTCAGACAGATCCTAGGTTGGAGAAGATCTGGAATTGCATATTCAAGGATGATAAGTACACCATTAATTTGGAAAAATCTCCTTTCACAGCGGAGATCTTGAATCGTCCAATGCCAACCAAATTCAAAATGCCTCCCCTTGACTCTTATGATGGGAGTACTAATCTAATAGATCATTTTGATCATTTTTGCACCCATCTGAGTTTGTAAGGGTTAGAAGATCCGACAATGTGCTGTTACTTCTCGCTTACATTGAAGGGAGACACTTGTATATGGTTCCACCACCTCCCTTCAAACTCGATCAGGAGCTTTAGGGAATGGATTGACCTCTTTATGGCCGAATACGTTTCCAGTTGCCGAGAGAAAAAATAGCCGTGGCACTTTTTCCACATCAAGCAGAAGCAGGGAGAAAATTCAGGGAAGTTTCTGGATCGCTTCGTGGCGGAAGCCAAGTGGATTCCCAGGCTCACAGAGGAAATGAAGTTGGGCAGCTTCATCTCTCCGCTGACGTATGGGGATTTTTTCAGGCACTTGGCGCATAAGAATTTGCAACCTTTCGGGAGGCAGAATTTATCACCCGAGCTTGCGCGGCGGCGGAAGAGGTAAACAAGACTAAACGTCCATAACGGACTGAACAGTCTCGCTCGTTCCTCGAAGAGTGAAAGAGGAAATTCAACAGTGGCGATCACTTCCACCGAAAGTACCACCGGACCGGACCACAAGAGCACAAGGACTACAGGCCCATCAGCCTAATGCTCTTGACTGATACTCGTTCAAACGTTCTCACGCAGATCCATAGGGAGAAGTTCCTTAAGTGGCCAAAACCATTTAAGAAGACGGAGGGAGAAAATTCGATAAAGTATTGTAATTTTCATCAGTCTTCCAAACACTCCACAGAGAACTGCAAGACCCTCCAGCAGGAGATTGAAGAGCTGATCAGGAGGGGCCATCTTACCAGGTTCGTTAAGGGCCCTGACCAGAGCTTTGGCACTGTGGGCAGAGAAGGACCAGAGCTTTCTCCTCCACAAAATCCAATTGCAGTAAGAGTAGTCAACATGATCACCACCAAGCCAGCAAAGAACCTGACAGACGATAAGGAGTAGCAGATTGGGAGGAAGAAGCAGTGTACTGCGGGCAATGTCATTAGTTTTAGTGACAGCGACTTAGCACATGTAAGTTCTCCCCATGCGGATCCCCTTATTGTATCGACACTCATTTAGGACGGAAGCGTCGACTATCAACTGAAACGAGTATTCATTGACAATAAAAGTTCTTACAATTTACTCTATCTCGATGCGTTTTTTAAACTTGATTTGAAAAAGAATCAATTAAAAACTGCAGAAGGCCCGTTGTATGGTTTAGACAACGAATCGGTGCCCGTCTAAGGAACGATCCAATTAGAAGTCACCTTAGGCACATACCCAAAGACGATAAGCCATACACTTACCTTCCTGGTAGTCGACCTACCCTCCGTATACAATGCTATACTAGGCTGATCGTTCCTAACGACGTTCGGGGCTGTCACTTCAATCCACACTTCAAAATAAAATTTTCAATGCCATATGGTGTGGGCGAAGTTTTAGGTAACCAAGCTATTGGGCAGACATGTTATATTTTCCAAATTACTCCTAGCGGTAGCACTAAAATGGTAGGAGAACTTGATCATCGAGACGAAATAACTTTGCAACAAGTGCAGTCTCGTAAGGCAACCGACCTGGTCCCACTGAACCCAGAGGATCAGAAAAAGTGCGTGCAGATCGGCGGCTCACTCACTGGTACACTGCGCGGCAAGCTGATCGCGTTCCTGCGACAGAACGCTGACATCTTTGCATAGACTCCCGCTGACATGCCTAAGATTCCGGTCGAGGTAATGGTTCATAAGTTGGGTCTCGATCTTGACTGAAAGCCCGTCAGGCAGAAGCGAAGAAACCACTTGGTAGAAAAGTTGGTCGCCATCCTGGAGAAAGTAAGGAAACTGCTAGATGCCAGTTTTATCAGAGAAGTCCAATACCCCGATTGGTTCTCCAATGTCAACCTGGTAAAGAAGAGCAGCCAAAAATGGCAAATATGTGTCAATTTTATCGACGCTAACAAAGCCTACCCGAATAATAGTTTTCCTTTACCCAGGATCGACATGCCAGTGGACTTGACGTTCGGACATAAGCTATTGAGTTTCATGGATGCATACTCGAGTTATAATCAGATCCGAATGAGCCCAGAGGACGAGGAGCATATCTCGTTTATGATGAACTAGGGTACTTATTGCTATAAGATAATGCTATTCGGTTTGAAGAACGCAGGAACCACTTATTAACGGTTAGTAAACAAAATGTTTGAGAAATAAATCGGCCGCAATATGAAAGTTTATGTTGATGACATACTCGTCAAGAGCAGAGCCACAGGTGGCCATATTGGCTATCTGGCAGAGTCATGTGAAGTGCTCCGTGAACATCAAATAAAGTTGAATCCAGCCAAGTGAGTCTTCGAGGTGGCTTCGAAAAAATTCTTGGGTTTCATCATCTCCCAATGAGGGATTGAGACAAACCCAGAGAAGATCAAGGCCTTCGCAGACATGGCTCCCCCTCGGAGCATCAAGGATGTCCAGCGACTGACTGGACGATTGGCAGCCTTGTCCTGCTTTTTAGCAAAATTTGGTAACAAGTATCAGCCATTCTTTAAGGCTCTGAGGGGGACAAAATCAAACAGATTCTAATGGACGACAAATTGCCAAGCAGCCTTCAATGAGTTGAAGCAATATTTGGCTAGCCTGCAATTGTTAACGTCACCTAAGGACAGAGAGGAGCTATACCTCTGCCTTGCGGTATCAGAGGTGTCCCTTAGCTCCGTCCTCGTATGCCAGGATGCCGACACTCAACGACCGGTTTACTACATGAGCAAAACGCTGACTATCCCAGAGACGCACTACTCGCACACGGAGGAGTTAGCCTTAGCTCTCGTATTCTCCACACAAAAACTAAGGCCCTACTTTCGGACACACAATGTGATCGTTCTCACTGACCAGCCTCTGAAAAATATTCTCCAAAAACTCGATGTTTCTGGGCGGCTGGTAAAATGAACTATCGAATTGGGCAAATTCGACGTCAAGTTTCAATCCAGACCTGCCATAAAGCGTTGGCTTTGGCCAACTTTATCGTCAAGAACATGACCCCAATTCTCGAAAAACAGCCCCCGGAGAACGCGAAATAGCATGAGGGAGTTCCAAAATGTGTACTCTACATAGACAACTCATTTACGGACACAGGTAGCGGTGTCAAGGTAGTCCTCAGGACCCCTGACGGGTTTAAGGTGACGTACTTCCTTAGACTCAACTTCCCGGCCACCAACAACGTTGCCGAGTACGAAACGCTATTAGTCGGGTTAAGATTGGCCAAAGAATGCTCAGCCAAACGACAGACTGTTTACAGTCACTCTAAGCTAATTATCAGCTAGGTTAACGGGAGTTTCGAGGCGAACATCCTACACTTGGCCAAGTACTTGACCAGGATAAAGAAGGTCGCCACGAGTTTTGATAAGCTAACCTTGGTTCGTGTTTCCAGAACTATAGACTGGAAAGTCGATCAGCCGGCCAGAGCAGCGGTGGTTAAAAATCCAGAGCAGTACTCAAGGGACAAGATGGAGGTTCTGAACACTCTCAGCATTGAGAATTAGGAAGTGACACACGTCTTTAGGACAAAAAATTGGACGACACCGTACCAAAAGTATCTGGCGAACGAAGCACTGCCAGAAGATATAGAGGAGGCTAAGCGGATCAAGAAGACAGCTGGTTGGTACACTATAGTAGACAGACGGTTGAATCACTGTGGTTATTCGACTCTGTACCTCGGTGCCTAACCCCTAAGGAAGCCGACTACACCTTCGGTGAAGTGCACATTGGGATTTACGGATCGCACATCGGCGGCAAAAATCTGGTATTCAAGATCATGCGACAAGGCTACTATTGGCGGTCAATGAAAAAGAATGCGCTCGAGTTCGTGAAGAAGTGTGGGAGCTGCCAGCTTCACGGCAACATTCACCACCAGCCATTCACCGAGCTGAAATCCCTCTAAGAACCTTAGCCCTTCGCGCAGTGAGGGCACGACATTCTCGGCCCATTTTTCATCGCAACAGGGCAAAGAAAATTCATCATAGTAGGCATCGACTACTTCACCAATGGGTTGAGGCCATCCTGCTGACCAAGATTACAGAGGACAACGCTCTTGAGTTCACTCGCCAGAACATCGTCAGCAGATTTGGCATTCCGAAGGTCATAGTGACTGACAATGGGACTCAATTTTCAAAAAAAAAGCTTCATCAAGTATTGCACTAGCCTTGGCGTTAGGCTGGTCTACACTTCAGTGGTATACCCTCAAGCTAATGGATAGGTAAAAGTCACAAATCGAACGCTACTCTACGGACTTAAGACCAAGTTGGAGGACGCAGGGAGCTATTGGGTAGATGAGCTTCCATCAATCCTCTGGTCTTACCAGACATCTCCAAAGGAGCTAACTCGTGAGACACCTTTCAACCTCTGCTATGAAACTGAAACGGTAATTTCGATCAAAATCAGGCTTCCAAGTCTTAGGGTAGAATCTTTCGACCCGTAAGATAATTCCCAGAAAATTTAAAAATACCTAAACTTGTTAGAAGAAACTTGCAGCGCTGCTAGAATACGGACGGTAGCCTACAAACACCGAATCACCCGCTATTACAACAAGAAAGTAAAAACGCGACAGTTCAACGTTAGAGATTTGGTCTTGCGAAGTATTGAAGCTACAGGCAAGATAGCCGGCCGAAATTAGCTCTCCCCGAATTAGGAAGGGCCTTTCCTAGTTTCTGCCGTCTTATGAAGCAGGGCATACAAGCTCCGCAATTAGGATGAAAAGTTGATCCCAGAAACGTAGAACGTGATCCACCTCAAACACTACTTTCAATAATGGCCAAGGTAGGTAGTCTGCATATTGGTATGTAATCATTTGTATGCGATTTTCAATTAATAAAATAAGTATTCCCTTTAGCACATTGTATTTGTTTTCTTCTTTGTATTGCATGTGTGTATATTTTTCTTGTTGTAGGTCTAAATGACATAGATTGTCCCTAAATCAGACGGCTATTCATTCTCTTGTTACTAAACCCTGGTCATTCAAGCGGTCCATGGGCGGTCAAACTTAAACCCTAGTCATCTAGGTGACCCGTAAGCTGTCGTATATAAATTTTGGTCATTCGAACGGCTCATAGTTGGTCAAACTTAAACTCTGATCATCTATGAGGCCCATAAGTAATCGTATCTAAACCTTGATCATCCAAGTGGCCCGTTCGTATTCAAAAATCTTATGGGGCTAGCGCAACACATGCGACAACCTCTTTCACAAGGAGATAGCGTGATCAGTCAACGATAGTTGATAGGACTAAAGTGCTCCTCTAAAGCTGGCTGCCCAAGTCCACATTTGGGCAGCGCCACCAAGCCTTACTCATGAGTGAGTGCTAGGCCGGTTTAATGCAAACGACAGCCTTGAAAACACCCCTAAGGACTCCACTCCTTTGGGAAGCACCATGAACGCCAAAAATAAGGCAAACGGCCAACTCGTAAGAAGTGTACCAAGTTGGCTGCCCAGTACACCGGCAAATACAAGGTAAAAACAGCAGTAAAAAGAAAAGGCATGCGGCATACACGAAGCTACTCATATTATTGCTTATGGTAATGTACATCTACATCACTGTACACAAAAAAAAGAACGAAAGTCATCAAAAACTAAGGAGGTGATGGTGGCAATTGACTACTCCGTGGTTCCCCAACAAGGCTCTCACGGCGCTAAACAGACCGATTCGATAAATTAATCAGATCCACTGGAAAGTCAGGATCAACCAACCGCACAATACGCCGACTGATATTGATCCCCCCATAACCGCGATAGCATCATATCCGTGACCTTGTGAGGGTGTATATGGAGGCTCAGATTGTTCTCCATAGTAGTTATCTACCTCGTAAGCTGGTCGAGACGCCTTTTAACCCGTTAATTTTCTTTCTTCAAGCGAGCATTCTCCTGCTTCAGACGATCGTCTCCTCCATTAGGCCAGCCACCACAACTTCTTTCAAACTAGCCACCTCCTCTTTCAAGCTAGCAACCTCACTCTTCAAGCTAGCGTTCTTCGCCTCCATGCCAGCCATGACAAACTTCAAGGCAACAGCATCCTCCCTATGCTTCGCCCTTGGAGCATTTAGCTTTGAATCAAGCTAGGCAATCTCCATATCCCTATTGGAGATCACATTGTCTCTCTACTCGAGTGCCTTAGCAACTGCGCCTACGACCTTATCAGCATGCAAAAAAAAGGAGGGTCAGTGACGACAAAGTTAAAGACAAGGCAAGTAACAGAAAGTATATCTACCAAATTCTTCGCACTGGCCTATCTGGTCTGCCGTGCAAATTTGGCACAAGAGGCGGTGGACTAGAAGTAGACCCCTCTTGGGTAGGGCTGATAGTGACCTCCACCGCAAGCTCCTCCGAAGTATCCTTCATCCCTACTGGCTCCTCAGGCATGGTAGGAGGCTCCAAAATCATCTCCTGCTGCGTAGTCTGCAACCCCAAAACTGAAGACCCAATAGATGGTTATTACGGCTTGGCTCGCGGCACGCCAACTAGCACAGGTATCACAGTAGACGGGTTGAGAGTCATCTCCTCCAGCCCAAGTTGAGGATCTAACGTCAACCCCACCGGCACAGGCTGCGCCAAAACAACGACGCTGCTCGCCTTGGCGCTCAAGATGATATCCTAAGTCTCTAAAGCCAGCTCTGCTTCAATACCGGAGATGTCACCTACCCCCGCAAAGTGCCCAGCGGCCACGTAATCTAGCTCGAAAGATGACGAAGAAGGCGCCACCGTGGCTGCCTTCTTTTGTTTTGGACTGGTGGGAACTGTATCAAGTGAACGAGGACCTATAGGTGTGGCTCTGGTCCTCTTCTTCCCCTGAGGGCCCCTAGCGGAGGAGCCCTGAACTTCTGAATGGGAGAGGTAGACCCCCACTTGGCCTTCTTATTCTCAGCATGGGAGACCAAGTGGTCTCTCTGGAAATTCCCAATATGGGTCTCAATAAACTTGACCAACCACGACAGGGATGCCATCTCTACCTCAGAAGGTACCTCGGTATACACATCGGGAACCTTGCCCCACTCCCTAGCTAACGGCCAGGACTTGCCCACACAAACGAAAAAGAACTGATTTTTTTAATTTTTCAGATAGTCGTATATAGTGGTGCTTACCCGAAGACCACTGCGTGGGGGCAAGAGAGATCCACTCCGGTCCCTGGTTCAGCTTAAAGAGCCCTCTAACAATCGACATCGTAAACCACCTTGAGTGCTGATGGAGAAATATATAGAAAGTGCACAAGTATCGAATCGTATTTGCATGAAACTGTACGATTGGGACTCGAAATACCTGAAAGATTCATAGCAACTCATCAGTGATCGGAAGACGAAGCGCACTCCTGTTACAAAACCTTTAGGTAGCAGGGACGCCCTGTCCTCCTTCCCAGGAACACAGAAGGAAATCTCATTTGGGATGTTGTACTCTACTTATAATTACTTCACGTCATTCTCTCTGAGAATAGAAGCAATATCGGCAACAGAGACTATGATCAGTAACCTACCAAACTTAGGCTGTCCTTAAGTGAAACGACCTTCTCGCCCCTTATAAAAAAAAAGAAGAGAAAACTCGGATTCGTCCTAGCAGCCCAAGAGGTCGTATTCAAAACTCGGATCTGTCTGAGCGGCCCAAGAGGTCGTATATCAAAACTTGGATCCGTCCAAGCGGCACATGAGGTCGTATTTCAAAACTCGGATCCATTTGAGCGGCCCATGAGGTCGTATTTCAAAACTCGAATTTATTCGAGCGGCCCAAGAGGTCATATTTAAAAACTCAGTTTCGTCCAAGCAACCCAAGATATCGTACCTCAAAACTTGGCTTCGACCGAGCGGCCCAAGAGGTCGTATTTTAAAACTCGGTCCCGTTCGAGCGGCCCAGGAGATCGTATTTCAAAACTTGTATTTGTCCAAGTGGCCCAAGAGGTCGCATGACAAAAAACTCAAACGTTAATTGAGCGCAAGGCTAACTTGTTTAGCGCCATGACCTGCCAAGACCAAACACTCCAGGAATCAGAGCGGAGGAATCAAATACTTGAACTTAAAATAAATGTCCATTTTATTCATGTGCACAACATATGAACAAAAAAAAAATGAACAGGGTGAGATAAGGAGAGCTCTACAACAGCTAGCTCTCGGAGGGACCTCGCGGATGGGTGGTCCCATGCTGCCCTTCTTCTTGTGGTTGAGAAGCCTCTGCCTAGCCTAAATTCCTCGGCTACTTTGAAGGATGAGGATCACTCGAAGGTCTCGAATGGGGGGATTCGGGAAACGGCCTCCCTGCGATGCCATACACATCCCCTGGGCATGTGGCGCTGGCATTCCGAGTATCGAGCATGGTAGTGGGAAACTGCGAATATAGCAACCACATCAGCCGGCAGCACAAATTGATGCCGTCCCAATACTTGCTCTCCAACAAAGGCGCTATATCCACGGCTTTCACTGATACCCTCAACGCTTTCTCCAATTGGAGGTTCTTGTCTCGGAGAAGTCCGTACCGGATCTGCTGAAGCTTCAGGGTGTTCTCAAGAGAGGCATTCTTCGCATTGGCCTCAGCAAGCTCCACTTGCAGCAGCTGGCTGCCCTCTCCAGCGGCCCTTAAGGACTCTATCTCCGAACAGGCATGGGCAACCTCGCCAATGAGCTGATTGAGGCTCCTAGCCAGATCCTGAAACTGCAAAAAAAGGCAAGTTCATTATGGCATAAACAACAAAAAGTAAGGTAGTAGGAAAAATAGTGAAGTACCCTAGAGACGAGATAGTCGTGTCTTTGGCCACCCTCTCCTATGACCTCGAGCTCTAGCGGCTCATCTGTAGGCGCCGCATGGACATCAACTACGGCCTCGGGTGAGAGATCGTTAGAAACCGAGAGCTCAACGACTTCAGGGGGCTCTGAGGCCACAATCTCAACCTTGTCGCCACTTAGGATCTTGACGGTATCCTCAACAGGGGTGTCGACGGTTGGCTCCACTCCATAGGGCTCCTCAACCTCAGCAGCACCTTCCGGGGCTGGAATGGTTACGATCGTTGCCGCTTCCTCACCTTGATTGTCTTCAGCCCCCTCCGCGGCCTCCAAAACACTAACGCCCTCGGATAGACCACCAAGAAAATCTAAGGCCTCACTGATGGTCTCGGCAGCAGAAGAAGGTCTGGGGACCTCAGGCTCCACAGTGGGTTCGACAACTAAACCCATCAACCTCCTGACAAGGGGCGCGATCACGGCATCATCATCGTCGGGCAAGGAGTACTCGACGATTGACACTGGATGCTTCGAAGCCTCAGTTTGATGACTTTTCCGTGGCCTCTCGGACGACTCTTCAATTGTAAGAGAACCCCCTTTCTTCCTCAATCTCTTCTTCTTCTTCTTCTTTGCAGGAGCGGCAGCACTGGAGTCCTCGACTGTAGTCACCCACTTGACCTTTGCCAAGCTCTCGGGCGTCAACCAGGTGTTTCATTTTTCAATATTGAAGCTGCCAAGGTTGGACATCACCAAATCTGTGACCACCTTAGCGATCTCCCTCTCCTCCTTGGTAGCATTCGAGCAGTGTTTGCTTGCCACGTTTTCCCAGGTAAGGGAGAGGGACTAGTTCTCCCAGACGCCCAAAAAGAAAAATTTAACCTTCCACCTTTTGGTGGAGTCAGGGTTTCCTCCACTCATAACAGCAAACTCCGGACGAAGAGTCATGGTGATCCAGTCCAAATTATGAGTGAAGCGAAACATCACCTTCACCATGGATACCTCAATCACTTTCTTATGGCAGCGTGCAAACACACAAAGAGAAACCAGATACCTAACAGCGTTAGGTTGAAATCTCGCCAACTGAACGCCTGACTCCATCATAATGTGGTACAGCTCCAAAGGGACTGAGAAGCGAAGCCCACCATTGAGGTGGACTTCGTAAACACCGATGAAGCCATCAGGAGGGCTGCACGCTCTCTCAGCAACTCCAAGAACCACCATCGCCATCAAATCCAGGATGCTGTACTTCGCACAAATGTTCTCAAGATCTTTAAGGGAAAGAGAGGAAGCGATTTCCTTAACCCCATGAGCCATGGAAACAGAAGAAGAATCTCTGCGGGAACAAGAAAAGAGGAATGATGGCGAAGGGTTTTTGAAGCAAGAAAAATGGCAAGGAGGTGCAGGAAAGGAAGAAGGAAGAAAACGAAGCGAAGAAGGCAACTTAAAGGAATTTGAAAATGTAAAACAACACCCTCATCATAACCCTTGCCACGCGTTAGTGGCCCATACGCGGGGAAAGGTCGTGGGCTTTGGCTTCCCGAGGCGACGTCACCTCAATTAATGACGCATTCAATGCTTTGCAGAAACCCAAACGGTAGCACCAGATAGGTCTCAGACTAATAAGAAGGCCTTGGACGGATGAGAGAGGACTCCTGCCATCCAGGCACGGCACCCGCAGACTGCCACTATAGAAGAGCGCTTTCTAGACATGTCAAACGGTTGAGGTTCTTAAACCCTTTGACATAGGGGGCTAATGATAGGTCCCGACACCCAGGGCTCAGAAAGAAAGGCCAAAAAGGTTAAGTCCACAAACTAAGAGACTTACGAGGACGATTTGGCCCAAGAGGTCCAAAGACAGTCATTCGCATCCCAAGAAGCCCAAGAAGCCTAACTTGGCCTAAGAGGTTAAGTTAGCCTTAGAAGCCCGAGGACTTGGGCCAGCGTCCCAAGAAGCCCAAATGGCAGCAATGGTCCGAGAGACCAATTTAATCAAGGCGGCCTGAGGACGCCATAAGAGACCAGCGTCACTAATGAAATCCCGAGGACATAAAGCCAAGAATATAACACTGAAGTTCCGAGGGCTTCTAGCAAGCGAAACTCCCAATTAACAACCGAAAACCTAACTCAATGAGCCCGAGAATTCAGCAAAGACCCAAAAGGCTTTCTAGGTACGAGGACAATCTCTTCATCTCTGAATCATCAAATCAGAGAAAAAGGGGGCCAAGGTGACCGAGCACGCTAACTCAAACGTCTCACTGTTACCAAGGAATACGCATTCTCTGCAACACGCTACCTCTACAGGAAATCATAACTCTCAGAGCACGCGCAATCATTACGGGACTAACGTTACTTGACACGCCAAATCAGCAGAGTTGGTGGTAGGCTTTCCAGCGCACGCCAAATCAACAGAGTGGACGGCTAACCTCCCAGCACAAGCCAAATCAGCAGAGTGGACGGCTGACCTCCCAGCACACGCCAAATCAGTAGAGTTGGTGGCCGACTTCCCAGCACACGCCAACACCACGTGTTCCCATTTTAAGGGCATGTCCCCCTATAAATACCTCATTCAAACGACAGAAGAAAGGATTCCAACAGCTAAAATTTTTTATGCATACTTTGAACAGCATCTAAGAGAAAGAAAGTTAGAAAAGAAAAGAGGGAACAAGATCTCTCGTGTTGTAATCCTGTGTGGCTATCAAAAAGTACCACGGTGATTAGTTGTAACCCATTCTAAGTGCAGTGGAACCTTTCGGACCTAACGTCTATCACCGTGGTTTTTTTCCCCTTCATTAAAGAAAGGGTTTTCTACGTAAAGTTCTCGTGTATTGTGCCTCCCTTTTTTCTTCCTGTAACGTCACTACTCATTGAGTTTAACAATTATTATTGTATTGCACGATTCCGTCCGTCCGAGGGCATCGAAAGAGTGCAAAATGTGAACTCGGACTCCCGTCGTATGGTGGTCGGAACTCGAAGATGCAACACATAGATATAACAAAATCCACATGAATTAAAGCTGATAATATAACTACTATTCTAATCAATATAATACATAAATTAATCCAAAATATCTAAATCTAATCCTGAACAACTTTCCTTGAAACTGAACCACTTGCAAGTAAATATCAAACTATTTAACCTAAAAGGTTAGTTAAAATAAAAGTAATAGTTAGTAAATTGTTCAGGAAGGTATCTAATTTTTATA
>JAODPA010006439.1:0-39528 GCA_025585075.1 Nepenthes mirabilis | reverse complement strand
TATTTTTTCTAATATAAATAATAAATCTAATTTCACCGAATTAAATTTCAATCTCATTTATAAAAATATCCGGGCATTACAATCCAAGGCCTATCATGTCATATCATATCATATGTATCCCATCCCGAGGGATATCTGTACTGTGTACCACCCGAAGGTCAGCCTATGTTTGTGACAGAACGGATTTTTTTTTGTCCTCAAAGCTTCCATCAAACAGAAACACAATTGAAGACTCAACTAAACCAATTGGATGCAACACAGGATCGCAAATGCCATCTAGGACCCATATACTTTTAACCATAATAAGTATAGCGAAAGTTATTCTAACATTGGCAGAAGCATTCATATTCATTCTAGAATATTCATTTCCAAGTACATAGCCAAAAATGTTTAACCATAGAAGTCCATCAAGTCTCCAAAATAAGCTTCCGAGGTCTTTAATCCTTCAGACAAGTCCTAGTCATTCCAACTCGTCAAGCACAAGCTCTAAAGCCTCATCTATAGGGGAAAACATAAAATAGTGAGCCGAAACCCAGCAAGGTACATGCATATGAGTAATAAAACGATGATACAGAACGGTCATGTAACTGTGCATGAACAGAACAGTTAATCAAAATGCAGTCCAAGAAAAATAGAGAAAACATACCTTGACAGTACTATACTTCAGAAAACGGTAAACGGTAAACAGTAACATAACATATCGGTAATCGGTACGATAAACGGTGAACAGAACGTATCATATCGGTAACAGTATTTCATAATCGATAATCGGTACTTCATATTCGGTAATCGGTACGGTAATCATAACATATCAGCAAAACAGTAAATGGTACTTCATATCATATCGATAACATAACATATCAATAAAACAGTAAACGGTACTTCATATCATATCGGTACGGTAATCATAACATATCAGCAAAACAGTAAACGGTACTTCATATCATATTGGTAACATAACATATCAGTAAAACAGTAAACGGTACTTCATATCATATCGGTACGGACCCTGCCAATATTCCCTACTAGCTGAGGAGGCGAATAATCGAAGATAAATTGTGTTCACTCCACACAATCTAAAGCCGGTAACTGTCACGTGGGTATCCCATCTCACGGGATCGGTACGGTATGCCACCCGAAGGTAGGCTGGTAACGGTATCCCTCACGGGATCAGTACGGTATGCCACCCGAATGTAGGCCGATAACGGTAATTCCCCCTGTCCATAACGCCCCAAGGGTAGGGCGGACCACAAATAACTCCATGGACAGAGCTATCCTCGATTACCACCGAGAAGTCCTAAGGCATGTCGGAGAACCTTTCCAGACTGTAGTCAGTCCAGGGACAAAAATAACACAGAAACAGAAATACTTCCTTCATATTGTTTACTGAAAACCATTTTCAAATCATATAACTTAATTCGAAAATCATATACTTAAATACACCTAAGGCCGGTTGAGATGGCATAAAATATACTTGGGCCGGTTGATTTTCATATGAGGGCCGATTTCGATTTGGTAAAAAGGGGCTGGTTTGATTTTCAATATACCAAAGGGGCCGAGTTCGATTTTGATGTAAAAGAGGACCGATTTTGATCTAACCATGAAAGAGGCCAAATTCGACTTTTACATGCAAGGGGCCGATCTCAATCTCAACCTGCCAAGGCCGGTTTTGATGAAAGGACCGGTTTCGATATCAAGGCCGGTTTTGATTTTCAATATACCAAAGGGTCCGAGTTCGATTTTGATGTGACAGAGGACCGATTTCAATCTTACCATGAAAGAGGCCGAATTCGACTTTTACATGCAAGGGGCCGATCTCGATCTCAACTTGCCAAGGCCGGTTTCGATGAAAGGACCGGTTTTGATACCAAGGCCAGTTTTCAAAGCCGACTTCGAATTTGAACACGCAAAGGCCGATTTCGATTTTAAACCTGCCAAGGCCGGTTTCATTGCAAAGGCCGATTCCGATTTTAAACCTGCCAAGGCCGGTTTCAATGCAAAGGCCGGTTTCGATTTCAAAGGGCCAATTCTGATTTTCTCACTGTTAAGCCTGTTTCGATTTCAAAGGGCCCGATTCTAATTTTCTCATCTTAGGCCGGTTTTGATTTCAAAGGGCCAATTCTGATTTTCTTATTGTTAAGCCGGTTTCGATTTCAAAGGGGCCGATTCTAATTTTCTCATCTTAGGCCGGTTTCGATTTTCAAAGGCAAGGGCCGATTTCGAATGTTGAGTTCGATTTCAAAGCAAGGGCCAACTCCGATTTCTAAACCAGGGCCGATTTCAATTTCGACGCAAAAGTCGATTTCGATTTATCCCACAAGGGCCGATTTTACTTTTATCGTTCAAGGGCCGATCCTGATTTTCTTACTTTAGGCCGGTCTCGATTTCAAAGGGCCAATTCCAATTTTCTCACTGTTAAGCCGGTTTCGATGCAAAGGCCGATTCCGATTTTAAGGGTATAAGGGCCGATTCCGATTTTCATGAGATAGAGGGGCCGATTCTGATTTTCACGAAGGTAGGCCGATTCTAATTTTCATAATGTAGAGGGGCGAGTCCAGTACACATGTCAAAGGCCGGATTCAAATACATACAGTGTCGATTTGGTTCTTTTCTTAAAATTGAGTTTAATTTACATGCAGAATGCCGGGTTCAACTTTCATGCGGTAAACGAGTTAAATTTACATGCAGAATGCTGAGTTCAATTTTCATGCAATAAACTGAGTTATATTTACATGCAGAATGCTGAATTCGATCTTCATGTAGTAACCGAGCTTAATTTTCATGCAGAATGCCGAGTTCGATTTTCCTTCACATCAGAAACTAAAAAATGCAGATGGAAAGCGGAATAACATAAAAGAATAATGCAGATGGGAAAAACCAGCATGCCGCTCAAATCTATTGCAGTTTAACTGATTGTTGGAAGTAATCATGCATTTTTAAAATAGGGTACACTTGCCTGACGGGCTGACTCAATTTTCCTTCCCTTCTTGCCTAACAGTCGGTTTTTACTGTCTTGGAGCTCTCTCTTCACTCCCTTCTTCTTCCTTCCTTATTTTTCCTTAGCGCCACAAACTCACACTACCCTCAACCAGAGTCCGATATATAAAGGGGAGGGAGCAGGTGGGTAAGTGGAGGTAGGTTACTTGCTCGATAATTCTTTTCAGGGGGGTAGGTGGAGTAATTAGGTTGGTTTACCTACTCTATTTGGTCGCCGCTTAGTTGCCGCCTAATTAGATTCTAACTAAATAATAAAGTTCGCCTTAAGGAAACCGGACGGATTTCTTCACTTAGAAAACCGGACTGATTCTTTGACTTCCTTGCAAGGTAGGTCGAACTTGATTATTCTTTGAAAATGGACGGACTTGATTATTTTATGCAAAAGGGCCTGACTGGATTATTTCATGTAAATGGCCGAAGTTAATATGTTCAGGCAGGACGGACCTCTTTTAAAAAGGGCTGGAGTTGTTTTCTTCATGCTTTAAGGGCCGGACCTGATTTTAATATGCACAAAGCCGAACTGGGTTTTAATATGCACAAATCCGAACTTGATTTTAACATGAACAGTGCATGGCCGAACTTGATTTATTCACTTAAGGAGACCGGACCTCATTTCTTTTTTAAAAAAAAACAGTCGGACCTCATTATTTACTTGAAAAGCCGGACTACTTTTCTTCTTAAGGGGCCGGACTTCATTTTGGCACAAGAGGAGGGACTTCATTTTGGCACAAGAGGAGGGACTTCCTTTGGGCACAAGAGGAGGGACTTCATTTTGGCACACGAGGAGCGACTTCATTTGGGCACAAGAGGAGGGACTTCCTTTGGGCACAAGAGGAGGGACTTCATTTTGGTACACGAGGAGGGACTTCATTTTGGTATAAGAGGAGGGCTTCCTTTACGCTAAGAGAAGACGGGCTTCTTTTTTTTTTTCCTCACACAAAGGTCACTCCGGTCGTCAGGCCACTTCGGCCTCACCAAACCACACCGGACTTCAAGTTCAGGAGACAATTTCCGATTTCAAAATATACTCTAAAGCTGGTTTAGATTTTCTTAATACATTTTCCGAATAACCTTCAATTTTTCTCGATCCTTTGATTATTTCCACTCGATGACTGAGACTTTTTATGACTTAGAATCTGGGTCGTCACAATGTTCCTCCTGGCTTAATGCCCTCGAGGACAGGGCGGACCATGAATCGCTCCATGGACAGAGCTATCCTCGATTACCATCGTAAGTTCTAAGGCCTCACCCAAGAACTTACTTGGACTGTAATCAGTCTCGGGTCCCAAAATAACTGTAACGGGAGTCATTCCTTTATCAAAAATCCCATTTTCAAAATCAAACTTTCACAACATAATTTCAGCACTTCTTTAAATTTACATGGAAATTTTGTCAGTATACGGGCGTTCTTATTTTCAAAAATAAATTATACTGGAAGTTACACATCGATGTCAATTAACTTTCATGTAACTAGAGCTTTGGTTAAAAATCACTAAAACCCCTTCATTTTTGTACTTAGCGCATCGTCAAAACCTTCGAACTCAAATTGAATACTAAACAAGTCTTATTTCATAAAATCAAAGCCATAAATCCAAACATATATACTCAATCATGCATTTAAACCATAAATCCCCAAAATTTCGAGTTAGGGTTTGGCCATATTCCTTCAATGTCAAAATAAACACATAACACATGTTCATGCATGAAATCGGAGCCAAATACCTCAATAAACATGAACAAACATGAAATCTAACCGATTAATCGAAGGAAATATGCTTCAACATCATTTTCACAACATTTCCATGAATTTAAAGCAAGAAAGAACGGTAAAAACGTAAAACGGCGTCCGAGATACACTTGCCTTGTCGCGAGCTTTCACCTTTATAACTAGCTCGAGGATGGATTCGGGCTCCCGGGCTTTGTTCTCCCTTCTTCTCTCTCTAAGTCGGCGCTCTCTCTCTCTCCTCAAACCCTAAATCGTGCGAAAAATGAAACGGAGAGGAGCAGATCGCGTTTTTATACAGCGCCTGCCGCTCGAGCGGAGCTCGAGCGGCTGGTGCCCGAATTTGCCACTGGGTTGTCCGCCCGATAGGCCAGCTCGAGCGGCCAGCGAGCGAAGGGATTCACAAACGCCACTGGTTCTTCCGCTCAATAGGAGGGCTCGAGCCCCCAGCAAGCACCACTCGGCTGCTTGCTGAATTTTGGGCATTTTTCAACTTTTCACTACATACATAGTCTCTCACTGATATTAATCACCTTATTCACATCTAGTTATTACGTTTTTGGTTTCGGGTCCTCACATTCTCCCCCACTTAAGGAAATTTCATCCTCGAAATTGAGTAAAGTACATACCTCAAGGAAACAAGTGAGGATACTTGTCTCGGATCTCATCTTCGCACTCCCAAATTGCCTCCTCCGGTGAATGGTTCCTCCAAAGCAACTTTACCAAAGGGATGGGCTTCGTTCGCAACCTTTGATCCTTTCGGTCTAAGATTTGCAGTTGCTCCTCAAGGTAGGACAAGTCCTTATCAATGGACAAAGTCTCGTAGTCAATCACATGCGCTAGATCGTGGGTGTATTTTCGAAGCATCGAGACATGAAATACATCGTGTACGCCTGCAATAGCCGGTGGTAATGCCAACCTGTAGGCTACCTCCCCGACCCTTTCCAGAATCTCAAAATGGCCAATGAACCGGGGATTCAACTTTCCCTTTACCCCAAACCGGAATGTGCCCTTCAACGGTGAGACCTTTAGAAACACAAGATCTCTTATCTCAAAACTCAGCTCCTTCCTCTGCTTGTCCGCATAACTCTTCTGTCGGCTCTGAGTAACCTTCAAATTATCGTGAATCACCTTAATCTTCTCGGCTATTTCTTTCACAATCTCCGGGCCCAAAATCCTTTTGTCTCCAGTTTCCTCCCAATGAATAGGTGACGTACACTTTCTCCCATATAGCGCCTCAAATGGTGCCATGCCGATACTAGCTTGGTAGCTGTTGTTATAAGCAAATTCAGATAGGGCAAGATGAGTATCCCAAGTTCCTCCCATCTCCAAAACAGAAGCCTTCAACATGTCCTCGAGAATCTGAATGGTACGTTCAGATTGGCCGTCAGTTTGGGGATGATACGCAGTACTGAACTTTAATTCTGTCCCCAACTCCTTATGCAAGCTCTCCCAAAACCTCGAGACAAAACGTGGATCTCTATCAGACACAATGGAGGCAGGAACTCCATGAAGCCTCACGATCTCATTTACGTACAACTAAGCCAATCTGTCACGTAAATAGGTCGTCTTGATCGCTAAAAAGTGGGCTGATTTCGTCAGCCGGTCAACTATAACCCACAGGCGTCATGATTCCTAGGAGTCCTCGGCAACCCTGATACAAAATCCATAGCAATGTCCTCCCATTTCCAGTTCGAGATGGGCATTGTCTGTAACAGTCCGGAAGGCTTCTTCCTCTCGGCCTTCAGTTGCTGACGCACTAGGCATTTCTCCACATGGCCCATGATATCCCTCTTCATGTTTCTCTACCAGAAAGTCTTTTTCAGGTCCTGATACATTTTGTTCGTTCCCGGGTGGATTGTATACCGTGACCGGTGAGCCTCTTTCAAGATTTTCTCCTTCAATCCTTTATCATCCGGTACACATAATCAATCTCTAAATCTCAACACACCATCAGCCCGGATGTTAAAATCAGCCCGAGACTCCTTACTCAAATCATTAACAATATCCATGAGGAACAAATCATTCACCCGTTTCTCCTTGACTTCATCAACTATCTCTGGTTGAATTTGGAAATACGACAGGAGCATCCTACCACCTTTGGCATAGCGTTGGATATCGCACTGCTTCAAATAATCTAACATCTCCATCTGTTTGACCTGTAGGTGCGCCACATAGCCCGACCAGCGACTCAAGGCATCTGCTACCACATTGGCCGTCCCTGGCTTGTACTGGATTTCACAATCATAATCCCTCAGGAAATCGAGCCATCTCCTCTGCCTCATGTTGAGTTCCTTTTGGGAGAATAAGTATGTCAAACTCTTATGATCGTAATACACAAGGAACTTCTCTCCATATAGATAATGTCTCCAAATTTTCAATGCAAATACCACAGCAGCAAGTTCAAGATCATGGGTAGGATAGTTTTTCTCGTGCACCTTCAATTGTCTAGATCCATATGCCACGACCCTACCATGCTACATCAACACACATCCTAGACCCGCCTTAGAAGCGTCGCAGTACACCTCAAAGCCTCCAAAACCCTCTGGAATAATCAGCACGGGAAAGGTGGTCAAACGATCTTTTAGCTCTTTGAAGCTCAGATCACACTCTTCTGTCCACACAAACTTAGCCTCTTTCTTCAGCAACTGAGTCATAGGCATAGCAATCTGAGAGAAATTCTCTACAAAGCGCCTGTAATATCCCGCCATACCCAAAAAGCTCCTAACCTCAGTCACAGAAGTTGGTCTGCTCCAACTTATAACAGCTTCTATTTTCTTGGGATCAACAGAAATGCCACCATCAGAAATCACATGTCCCAAGAACATTACCCTTTCAAGCCAAAACTCACACTTACTCAGCTTGGCATACAGTTTCTCATCGCGGAGCTCCTGAAGTACCTTCCTCAAATGAATTTCATGCTCCTCATGATCCTTTGAGTAGATCAAGATGTCATCAATGAATACCACTACAAATTTGTCCAAGTATGGCCTGAAAATTCTATTCATCAAATCCATAAAAGTAGCTGGAGAATTTGTGAGGCGAAAAGGCATAACAAGAAATTCATAATGGCCATAACGTGTCCGAAAAGCTGTTTTAGCTACATCCTCTGGCTTAATCCTTAATTGGTAATAACCGGATCTCAAATCAATCTTTAAAAACACTCACGACCCTTGCCACTGATCAAATAAATCATCAATGCGCGGTAGAGGGTATTTGTTTTTAATCGTGACCTTATTCAATTCACGATAGTCAACACATAAGCGCAAAGACCCGTCTTTCTTCCTTACAAACAACACCGGTGCACCCCAAGAAGATACACTCGGTCTGATAAAACCCTTGTCTAACAACTCGCATAGTTGCAACTTCAACTGTTTCAGTTCAGCCGGAGCCATACGGTAAGGGGGTTTAGAAACCGGACTAGCACCAGGAACAACAACAATCTCAAATTCAATTTCTCGGTGCAGAGGCAATCCAGGTAACTCCTCTGAAAATATATCCTCAAAGTCACAAACAACAAGGATATCATTAGCCGGCACACTATGGCTCCCGGTAGTACAGGCATATGCCAAGTAAGCTCTACATCCACTACTCAACAAATGCTTGGCATGAAGAGCAGAGATCAACATAGGCACCCCCTTTTTCTTAATGCCCTGAAAGTAAAAGGGCTCCATCCCAGGGATGTTAAAACAAACCTACTTCAGGAAACAATCAATACTGGCATGGTACTTGGCCAGCTAATCCATCCCAAGGATCACATCAAAATCACCCATGTCCAACAACACTAAATCCACGACCAAATGGTTCCCACTCACCTCAACCACACATTCCGGATACATCACATCATTAACCATAGATGATCCGGTGGGAGTACATACAGATAATCCATAATCCAAAACACATGGGACAGATACGATACAACATGCAAATCGCGGAAAAATAAAGGAATGGGTAGACCCCGAGTCAAATAATATGGATGCAGAAACTCCACAAATAGAAAGGGTACCTTCTACTACGTACGGATATGCCTCTGGATCTTGAACAGTCACTGCGAAGGCCTTTGCCGGGACAGTAGACTTCTTTCCTTCTAGCCTCAAAAGTGATGGACAGTTTCTGTACAGATGGCCCTTCTTTCCACAACTAAAACATGCTCCCGTCAATTTACGGCACTCTTGTCCCGGATGTCTCCTCCCACAGAAAGTACAATCATCCGCCGACACTTTAGTACTAGTCACTGTCTTGGCCGGTACAATACTTTTTCCCTTATCAGCCGCCTTGGTCTTCTTGAATGGTCCAGAAGACCCTGCAGTTGATCCTGTACTTACTCCTGCTCAGCTGGCGGTTCTCTTTGCATAGAACCTTTCTGTTTCCGCCTCCTTCTCATAGATCGTTGCTCTGTCCAAGATCTCGGCGTAAGTCTCAAACTTCAAAACGGACAACAACTTTCTAATATCTTCTCGTAGCCCTTGGAGGAACTTTTTAGCTTTCCTCTGTTCATCCTCCACATAAAATGGTGCAAAGCGAGACAACTCCGTGAACTTGGCATCATATTCCTTGACGGTTATACTTCCTTGCCTCAGCCTCATGAACTCTTGCTCTTTCTCATCTCAAAGGCTGGATGGAAAATACTTTTCCAGAAATGCCTCTTCAAACATCTCCCAGGTGATAGCTTCATTAGGCACTCCCATCGCCCGTTTCTACATGTCCCACCAACTATCTGCTTCACCCTCCAATTTATACGCAGCAAATTTGACCTTTTCTCGATCCGTACAGCCAACCACATCAAATATCTTCTTCATTCTTTTCATCCATATGTCCGCCTCAGCCGGATCAGGCTTTCCTAAAAAGCTCGGTGCTCATTCAGCCGTAAACCTGTCATAAGTTGTAGGTCCAGGAGGTGCCGGAGCTGGCTCGGGTGTCGGAGCCATATACTTTTGCTCAACGGACTCTACGACATTAGTCATCCTTTCCAGTAGATTGATATAGGCAGCATATCTTTCATAGGGCGTGCGAACGCCACCGCGGCCATTTCTCCCACCCCTTCTACTTGCCATCCTATAATCAAGACAAACACATGAACATAAGGATAAGGATCCAATAATCAAGAAAGAAGTATTCATTGACTTTAAGGAATCTTTAACCAAGCCTAAGAACCAATCTCTTAAAGGTCCTAACTATTTTAGCTTCCTCTACTAATTTCTACAGGGATTCTATTTAGAGATTCAAGCCTATACTTCCGCTTTTCGATCGATAAATTCCTAAGGCATCTCAATTCTCTGATACCAATTGTGACATCCCCGGGCACCCACTTGTGAATATTGTCCGCTTTGCCACACAGGCGCACGATTTTGTTCCTGGCAGACGGCCTCCACCGCCCCCAAAACGCGTCCACAAGGGAGAGGTCTCCACGCCCTTATAAAGGCACGCTTCGTTCCCCTCTCCATCCGATGTGGGACTCTACAGTCTTCTGCAAGGAACAAAACCGTGTGCCTGTGTGGCAAAGCGGACAATATTCACAAGCGGGTGCCCGGGGATGTTACTGATGGTATCAGAGACGGGGCCCGATTCGGTGTGCCAGCGATGACGCTAGGTCCCCAAGGGGGGTGGACTGTAGAGTCCCACATCGGATGGAGAGGGGAACGAAGCGTGCCTTTATAAGGGCGTGGAGACCTCTCCCTTGTGGACGCATTTTGGGGGCGGTGGAGGCCGTCTGTCAGGAACAAAACCGTGTGCCTGTGTGGCAAAGCGAACAATATTCACAAGCGGGTGCTCAGGGATGTTACACTAGGGACTGGTGCCATGGGCACCGGTGAGAATCAGGAGGAGGCGGGAAAATAGGGCAAGGGCAAAGGGTTCAGAATAGGGGAAGAGAGAACAAAGGCGTCATTCAAGAAGCTTCTCCGTGATTTGCATGCTGCATTGTATCTACCTCGTGTATTTTGGATTGTGAACTATCTGTATGTACTTCCACTGGGTCCCCTGTGATTACGGATGTTATGTATCCAGGATGTATAGTTAAGGTGAATGGGAACTATTTGGTTATGGACTTGGTGTTGTTGAACATGGATGATTTTGATGTGATTTTAGGAATGGACTGATTGACCAAATATCATGCCAGTATTGACTGTTTTTTGAAGAAGGTTTATTTTAATATTTCTAAAATGGAGCCCTTTTTCTTTCAGGGCATTAAGAAAAAGGGGGTGCCTGTATTAATCGTTACTTTACATGCTAAGCATTTGATGAAAGGTAGATGTAAAGCTTACTTGGCATATGCCTACACTACTGGGAGTCATAGTGTGCCAGGTAAGGACATCCTAGTTATTTGTGACTTTGAGGAAGTATTTCCAGAGGAGTTACCTGGATTACCTTCACACCGAAAAATTGAGTTTGAAATTGCTATTGTTCCTGGTGTTAGTCCAGTTTCTAAGGCCCCCTATCGTATGGCTCCAGCTGAATTGAAGGAGTTGAAGTTGCAATTACAGGAGCTATTAGACAAGAACTTTATCAGACTGAGTATATCCCCTTGGGGTGCACCGTTATTGTTTGTGAGGAAGAAAGATGGGTCTTTACGGTTGTGTTGATTCTCATGAGTTAAATAAAATCACTGTTAGAGACATTTGTCTTATTGGCATATTCCATGACCATATGTATCATTGTATTGATGTCGGGTTGTGGGTTGTCGGGTTAAAGTCCGTTCGGTCCGCCCTCCACACGCTTGAGCCCGTCCAAAGTCCGCCCGCTCGCCTGGAGCCCGCTATCTGCTCGAGCGTATAAACCAGAATGGGGGCCGCTCGCTTCATGCTCGATATCCGCTCGAGCAAAAAAACCAGAAGGTAGCCCGCTCGCTGCTCACCCCCTGGCCGCTCGCGGCGCACTCAAGCCCCGCTCGAGCGGCGGCACTACGGGCAGAATTTTTGAACGCGTTTTTGGCTCCACTATAAATATTGGACTTATGTTTTTGAACCCTAGGAATTCTGGAGAACTGATGTGCGTGCCTCTTTGAGATGAAAACCCTCTCATGCTTCAAGATCATTGTTTTCTTCTCTTGAGAAAACTAACTACTACAAGAGTACTCTACATGTTCAAACTAGTTTCTCACCCACCTTCTTTCACCATTGAAACTTTGCCTTCTACCATTGTTGGAGACTTTGGTTCATGAAGAAGGAGACTCGTTCGTGATTGGAAATTCAAGTGGTTCGAGGGAAGATTGACGTGAAGATCGGAAGGAGTCCGGTTCCGTTGCCACGGGTAAATTCAAGGAGTTCCTTGGTAGGGATCACGTGACGGGAGTAAGTTGGCTAGGTTAGCGCGTCGTTACCACCTGGTCTGTAAGTTGATTTTCATAGTGCATTGCTTCCATAGCTGTTGAAGCCCGGAGTATTTTTCTCGATACCGTGGGTATCGAGTTTTCACTTCGTCACCAAAAAATTGAGTCTTTATCTTTATTGCTCATTGTTGCTTATATTGTGCATGATTGTTTTTAATTATTTAATTCGTGCATGTTTGTTGAATCGTTAACATCTAGAAATAAATATCCTTTACGTGTATCGGATATTTATATATATATTGCTTCCGCTATAATTTTCCGGGGTCGAAACACGTTAGCACGAAACGTGCTTTTTCAATCACGATTAAAAATAAATACCCTCTACCGCGTATTGATGATTTATTTGATCAGTTACAAGAACCTCGAGTGTTTTCGAAGATTAATTTGAGGTCCGATTATTATCAATTGAGGATCAAGCCGGAAGATGTGGCTAAAACTGCTTTTCGGACACGTTATGGCCATTATAAATTCCTTGTTATACCTTTTGGCCTTACGAATGCTCCAATTGCTTTTATGGATCTGATGAATAGGGTGTTCAGGCCGTACTTGGATAAATTTGTGATGGTGTTTATTGATGATATCCTGATTTATTCAAAGGATTATGAGGAACACAAGATTCATTTGAGGAGAGTACTTCAAGTGCTCCGCATGGAAAAATTATATGCCAAGCTGAGTAAATGTGAATTCTGGCTCAGTAGGGTATTTTTTAGGGCATGTGATTTCTGATGGTGGTATTTTTGTGAATCCCAGGAAAGTAGAGACTGTTGCAAACTGGAACAAGCCGGCTTCTGTGACTCAGGTTAGGAGCTTTCTGAGCATGGCGGGATATTACAGACAATTTGTAGAGAACTTCTCACAGATCGCCTCTGACTCAGCTGCTGAAGAAGGAGGCTAAGTTTGTGGGGACTAAGGAGTGTGATTTGAGCTTTTAGGAGCTAAAGGATCTCTTAACTACCACTCGAATGTTGATTATTCCAGAGGGTTCATAAGGCTTTGAGGTGTACTGTGACGCCTCTAAGGCAAGCCTAGGATGTGTATTGATGTAGTACGGTAAAGTTATAGCTTATGGATCTAGGCAATTGAAAGTGTATGAGAAGAACTATCCTACTCATGATCTGGAACTTGCTGCTGTTGTCTTTGCCTTGAAAATTTTGAGACATTATTTGTATGGTGAAAGGTTCCTTGTGTATTCTGATCATAAAGGTGTGAAATACATGTTTTCGCAAAAGGAACTTAACATGAGGCAAAGGAGATGGCTTAATTTCTTAAAGGATTATGACTGTGAGATACAGTATAAGCCAGGGAAGGCCAACATAGTTGCGGACGCATTGAGTTTCCAATCGGGGTATGTGGCGCACTTGTAGATCAAGTAGATAGAAATGTTGGATTACTTGAAATAATGTGATATCCCACTTTATGCTAAAGGTGATAGAATGCTCCTGTCGTACATTCAGATCCAACCGGAAGTAGTCAATGAAATTAAAAAGAAGTAAGTGAATGATCCGTTCCTTATGGATATTGTTAGTGATCTGAGTAAGGAATCCCGAGCAGATTTTAACGTCCGGACTGATGGAGTATTGAGGTTTAGAGACTGATTATGTGCACCGGATGATAAAGAACTGAAGGAGAAGATTTTGAAGGAGGCTCACCTATCCCGGTATACGATTCACCCCGGGATGAACAAAATATATCAGGATCTGAAAAAAAACCTTCTGGTGGAGGAATATGAAGAGAGATATCATGACTTATGTGGATAAATTCTTGGTATGTCAGCAACTGAAAGTTGAGAGGAGGAAGCCTTCTGGATTGGTACAGCCTATGCCAATCCTGAGCTAAAAATGGGAAGGCATTGCTATGGACTTTGTATTGGGTTTACCGAGAACTCCTAGGAATCATGATGCCGTTTGGGTTATAGTTGATCGGCTGACAAAATCAGCCCACTTCTTGGCGATCAGGACGACTTATTCGCGTGATAGGTTGGCTCAGTTGTATGTGAATGAAATCTTGAGGCTTCATGGAGTTCCTGCCTCCATTGTGTCTGATAGAGATCCACATTTTGTCTCGAAATTTTGGGAGAGCTTGCATAAGGAGTTGGGGACAGAGTTAAAATTTAGTACTACGTATCACCCCCAAACTGATGGTCAATCTAAGCATACCATTCAGATTCTTGAGGATATGTTGAGGGCCTCTGTTTTGAAGATAAAAGGGACTTGGGACTCTTATCTGGCACTAGCTGAATTTGCTTATAATAACAGCTATCAGGCTAGTATCGGCTTGGCACCTTTTGAGGCGTTGTATGGGAGAAAATATAGGTCACCGATTCACTAGGATGAGACTGGAGATAAAAGGATTTTGGGCCCCGTGATTTTGAAAGAAATGGCGTAGATGATTAAACTGATCCATGATAATTTAAAGATTGCTTAAAGCTGACAGAAAAGCCATGCGGATAGGAGGAGGATAGAATTGAGCTTTGAAGTAGGAGATCTTGTATTTCTGAAGGTCTCACCGTCCAAGGGCACATTTTGGTTTGGAGTGAAGGGAAAATTGAAGCCACAGTTCGTTGGTCCTTTTGAGATTCTGGAAAGGATCGGAGAGGTAGCCTATAGGTTAGCGTTACCACCTAGTCTGGCAGGCGTATATGATGTATTTCATGTATCGAAGCTTCGAAAGTATGTTCACGATCCTACACATGTGATTGACTATGGATCGAAAGGATCGAAACCACTGTAGATTCTAGATCGAAAGGATCAGAGGTTGTGTAAGAAGACCATTCCCCTGGTGAAGATACTTTGGAAAAATTATTCACCAGAAGAGGCCACTTGGGAGCACGAAAAGGAAATCTGAAACAAATATCCCCACTTGTTTTCTTGAGGTACATAGTTTTGTTTAATTTTGAGGATAAAATTTCCTTAAGTGGGGGAGCGCGTCAGGCCCGGAACTAAAAACATGATAATTGGGAGTAATTAAAATGATGATAATCATTAAGAGGCCAAGAATGCATTGAAAAATGATGGTTGAAGGTAAAAGGCTAGAAAAATACATGAGTTCAGCAAGCAGCCGAGAGGTGCCTGCCGTGCGCCCGAGGCGCTACAGCGAGCACAAAAATCCAGTGGCTACCCACTCACCGTGCGCCAGGCGTGCTCGAGCGAGCCCCTGGCAGAAACCCCACGCTCGCCGCGCACTCGACACGCCCTTGAGCGCAGCCCTGACTTTTTCCCACGTTCTGACTTCGTTTTTATTATAAAATGAAAGGGAAAAGGAAAGTGGGAGAGAGAGAGAAGAGGAGAAAGGGGAAATCACTCGTTCCAATCCACTCCGGGTGAAAATAACGATCGATTAGGCTAAGGCAAGTGTACTTCGGACGTTATTTTTCGTCTTTACCGATTTCTCTTGCTTTAAAGTTGATGAAAATGCTCTAAAATGTTATTATTGCATGTTTAAAGTAAACGAAACATGTTTCCCTCGATTGTTCAATTAGATTTTGTGTTTACCCATGTTTATTGCAAGTTTTGGCTTTGATTTCTTGTACAAGCAGATAAATAGTGTTCGATTTGGTCCTGAAAGCTTGCGATGAAACCCTAACTCAAAAATATTGGGAATTTTTGGTTAAATTGCATGATTTAGTATATGTATATGGATTTATGGCATTAATTTCATGAACAAATGCATGTTTAGTATTCGATTTGAGTCCAGAAGTTTTGGCAAAGCTCTAGGTACGAAAATGAAAGGGTTTTAATGATTTTTAACCGTAACTCCTGTTATATAAAAGTTAATTGGCACTGAAATGAAACTCCTGGTATTATTTGTTTTTGAAAATTTTGCACGGACTTATACCGATAAATTTCTATACACTTTTGAAGAAAAACTGAAGGGTTTTTAGACCATCACCGTACGTTCTGAACGTTCTTAAGTTAACTAAAAGGAAATTGTGAAACTCTATTACGAAAGAAGATTTTCAGTTAAGAAACTATTTCTAATACCGTTATTTAGGACCCAGGACTGATTACAGTTAGGTTAGATTCTTCAGAATGCCTTAGAACTTTACGGTGGTGATTGAGGATAACTCTGTCCATGGAGTTATATGTGATCTGCCCTTCCTCGAGGCATTACGGTCTGGAGGAAAGTTCTATTTCTGGCCTACCTTCGGGAGGCACACCATACTGTTCCCGTGAGATGGATTTTCTGTTACTGTTTATAGCCTTGGATTGTGAGGAAATGTACACAATCTATCCTCGATCATTCGCCCCCTCAGCTAGTAGGGTATACTGACAAGGTTTGTTACCGCTCTGTTTCTGTCACCGTTCTGTTCTGTTACTGCTATGTTCTGTACCACCGTTACTGTGCTGATTTCTGTTCTGTACTGACCACTGTTCTATACCGATCACTGTTCTATTCTAAATAAAAGAGAAGTTTCTGACTCTACTTTCTGAAATATACTAATTACTAATTTTTGATTTCTGAGTTTAATATCGTCAAAGTATGCTCTTCACTGTTTTTTAGGTCATATTCTATTTAGCCATTCTGTTTATACATAGATTCACGACTGTTTTGCCTCACTACTTTACTGTATATCTGCATGTACCTTGCTGGGCCCCGGCTCACTATCTTATTATTTTTGCTCTCTAGATGAGACAGTAGAGTTAGTGCTAGACGAAAAAAAGTGACCAAAAGCAATTCCTGAAGACGTTTGAGGACCTAAAGCATTTTAGAGCTATTTTGGAAAAACCAGTTGTATGTAAAGGGTTGAATGGACATGTGATTTTATATACGGATTCTATATCTATGGATATTCATGCATACGTGAATTTTGTATAGAAATGTTTGTGATGTATGTGATGGTAAAAAGAAAAACTACACTTCTATAGGTTAATAGTTTAGCTTCCGTTCTAAACTTCTAAATATTCTGTACAAGTCCTAGACGACATCTCGTTTATAAACTGCTAGTGTAGTTGATAGTTTTATAAATTTATGCCATGGATGGCACATGTGATCCTGTGTATGCGTGTTGTAGAAAGAATTGTTGTATAATTAATAGTTGTGTGCTTATAATGGTTGATCATACAGGTTATTTTTTTGAGTTTTTATCCAATTACAAAAGAGACTCTGCCAAAATTTTTGCAATAGTCTTGTCTTATATTTTAGTCCGTTAATCCTATTTCTGTCTTGACGAAAGCTTTTGAGGAAAAAAATCCGCTTCGTCACATGTCCAATCTGCAAAGGAATTCGTATTTGCAAAGAAAATCCGTATTCGAAAGCCCTTCAAGTCAATTCGCTTCTTCTGGTAAGAATTTTTAATCTGCTCAATTCAATATGCTTCTTCTGATAAGAACTCTGAATCAGTTATTCAAACGTACATGAAGTTAAGTTATGAAAAGACTTAAATCTGCAAGCAAGATAATAAGAATATGAATGAATTAGAGGGAGACTCCACATATGAAATTTTGATGGATTTGACTTTCTAAGACAAAGATATTTGAAAATAAGTTATGATTCTGAAAAACTTTTGGTGGAACCCTCCCTCAAAAAGAATAAGTAATCATGAAATTAGGACCTGAATTAATAAGCAATACCCCCTGGCATGTCACTAGTATGATAGTAGAAACTCAAGAATAGTCCTAACCGCATGTTGTAGCGCGTTATACTATGGACATGCCTTAGGATATTACAGAGGAGATGGATGAAGGGAGAGGGAGAAAAGGAAAAATCTACCCGTTCCGATCTGATCTGAGTAAAAATAATGGTAGATCAGGTTCAGGTAAGTATATTTCAAACGTTATTTACTATTTTTACAATGTTTCAATATCTCTAAGTTCATGTTTATGCATTAAATCCATGTTTCTCCATGTTTACTGTAAATAGAGCATATTTCTCCTGATTAATCGGACAAATTTCATATTTATCTGCATGTATGACAATATATGGCATCGATTTCATGAAAAATCAGGTATTTGGTATCCAATTTATGTCTAAAAATTTTGCTCAACACCCTAGCTCGAAAATGAGATGAAATCTTGAATCTAATCCATGTTATATATGTGTTCTATGAATTATAGCTTCAATTTTTATGATTAAACATGTGTTGGATATCCGTTTTACGTCCAAAATATTTATCGAAACCCTAAGTACAAAATTGAAGGGATTTGATGTTTAAATTCTTTAAATCTTGACATGTAAAGGCTTATTTGTAAAAAGGTAATATTCATGTTATGATTTATAATTGAAAATTTTACATAAAACCGTACTGTTAAGTTTTTGAGAATTTTCGAAGCATACCGAAGAGTTAACCGTGAGATTTTAACTAATTTTCTAAAGAACGATAGATTATAAGTTTTTTAATTTTGTTAATTAGGACCCATGATTGGTATACAATCAGATTAGGTTATTCGGCATGAGTTAGAACGTTATGATGGTAATCGATGATAATTTTATCCACGGAGTTATATGTGGTCCGCCCTTCCTCATGGCGTTAGTTTAGAGGGTAGAGTTTTAAATGATTCACCGTTCTTCAGGAGGTATTAGTACATTACCCACTGTCCTTCGGGAGGTATTAGTATATAATCTCACGAAAAGGGATACATATTATTGGCCTTGGATTATGTGGAGTAAATACAATCTATCCTCAATTATTTGCCCCCTCGGCTAGTAGGGTCTACTACTTGTAGTCCTCCTGATAGTAAAAAGGGATTTCTAGAATTTATGAAATTTATACCGTTTTCTGATTCCTAAAGCATGTTTCACTTATTTTTTTATTTTCAAAGCACGATTACATTGATTCGTGATTCCCGATCTATATATAGAATGGATTTCCCTTGTTTCCATGCTTTCATGTTTTCCTAATTTATGCCTTTCCCTATTTCCTTATACGTCTCTATTCTTAAATATTTTTATGAAATTGCCTAACTGTATGTATATTCTGCTAATGATTCCATGATCACTATCTTAATGTATTTATCCTTTTTATGCCAATATATCTCTTTTATATGTACTTATATTCAACAAGAAAATATTATATTTTTCATATTTTAGTACCTTATTGGGTTTCGACTCACTATTTTATTTTTCTCCCCCTCCAGATAATGATATAGAGAAGATACCGGATAATCAAACATAGCTAGAGCTTAGTAAGGAAGATTTGGAGCCTTGAAACCATCTTGAAGATTTTAAAAAATTTTATAGTTTCACACGTAATGCCTAAACTGTAGATGAAATTATGTATTGATGATTATTATATGTTTTGAAATCTGTTGGATTAGTAATTATGCTTCCGTAGGTTTATATAGTTGCTTCCGCTATTCTGTTTCCTTGGATTTTGTACAGGTCCTAGATGGCATCTCTCATATGTGTTCTGGTATACTGGTTAGGATTGTTAAATTAAAATCATAAAAGACATTTGTGATCCTGTGTATGTGTGTTGTGAGAACCCGAAATCAAAAAGGCTTAAATTCAGAATAAAATATTGCTACTGAAAATTAGAGTGGCCTTGTGCCACTAGAAGGCTGAACCACTTTGTGGAAGTGCAAGAGGCCGAAGTAAATAATAAGAGAAATTTGACTGAATTTGAAGAATTGACCGGATTTGAAGAGTTGACCAGATTCGAAGATATTAACCGGATTCGAAGAGTTGATCGGATTTAAAGATGTTGACCGAAATTGAAGAGTTGACCGGATTTGAAGAGCTGATTGGATTTGAAGAGTTGACCAGATTTGAGGAAGTTGACCGGATTTTAAAAGGTTTAAAAATATTGACCGGCCTTTGACCAGCTTGAGGGAAAGTTAATAGGTCTTGAATAAAAGAGGTAAAATCATGGGCAAGGAAATGACTTAATTAGAATAAGAAACATTGACCGAAAAATTGATCGGAATAAATTAAGGGCAACTAAAGACAAAAGTAAACTTTATTATTTAGTTAGAATCGAACTAGGCCTCGACCAAATGAGGTAGGTAAACTACCTCATTACACTCTGAGGAGAAGTACTGAGGTAAGTAAACTAACCTACCTACTTCCACCTAATCACTGAAGGCAAGTACCGAGAAGGTAACTTATCTCCACTTACCCGACCTACTCCCTCCTCTTTATATACCGGACTCAGGTTGAGGGATGAGTGTGAGTTTCTAGCACGAAGGAAGAATAAGAGTGAAGAAGGAGGGAAGAACTTTGAGGCAGCTAGAGTGGGCAGTCAGACAAGTGTACCTCGAACGCTACTCTTTTAAGTTCTATTTTTAAAAATATTGCTAAGTGTACCCCAGTTTTAAAAGTTCATGCTTTAAGAACTCCCATTTCTAAGTCCGATTTTAAGAAAAACTGCTAGTGTTTCTCCTTCCGATTTAGAATGCTTACCGTTTTAAAGTTACTGCTTAAGTTGTATTTACGGTATGATGAATTTTAAGGTTAGTTCATGTTCTCTATTTTCTACCTTCTGTTTCCTACTTAAACCGAAATTGCATAAAATCTGGACTAAAAATAAAATCGGCATTGTAAGCATCAAAATCGGCCCTTTGCATGTTGAAATCAAAATCGGCCCCCTTGCATGATAAAATCAAAATCGGCCTTTGCATGTTAAAATCGAAACTGGCCTTTGCATGTTAAAATCGAGACCGGCCTTTGCATGTTAAAATCGAAACCGGCCTTTGCCTGCTTAAAATCAAAATCGGCCCCTTGCATGATAAAAATCAAAATCGGCCTTTGCATGTTAAAATCGAAATCGGCCTTTGCATGCTTAAAATCGAAATCGGCTCCTTTTGCATGATAACAACGAAATCAGTCCCCTTTACATGAAAACAAGTTCAGCCTCCCCCTAATGATAAAAGAGGTCCGGCTTTCCTTAAATGAAAATCAAGACCGGCCTTGTGAACATGGAAATCCAAACTGGCTCCTCCCTTGAAAATCAAGTCTGGCTTTCCTTAAATGAAAATCAAGACCGACCTTGTGAACATGGAAATCCAAACCGGTTCCTCCCTTGAAAATCAAGTCCAGCTTTCCTTAAGTAAAAATCAAGACCGGCCTTGTGAACATGGAAATCCAAACCGGCCTCCTCCCTTGTAGATGAAGTCCGGCTTGTGTAAGAAGAAAATCATGTCCGGCCTTTAAAGCATAAAACACAATAACTCCGGCCTTCCCTTGAGGCACAACAACTCCGGCCTTCCCTTGATGAACAAACAACTCCGGCCTTTCCTTAGGTAAAATCAAGTTCGGCCTTCTCTTGTGCAAAAAAAATCACAACCGGCTTTTGTGTGAAAAGAAAACAAGACTGGCTCCGTGATGCACAAACAACTTCGGATTTCCCTTAAGGCACAACAACTCCGGATTTCCCTTGAGACACAACATCTCCTAATTTCCCTTAAGACAGAACAACTTCGAATTTCCCTTAAGGCAGAACAACTCCGAATTTACCTTGAGGCACACCAACTTCAGCCTTCCCTTGGTACGCAACAACTTCGGCCTTCCCTTAATGAATAAACAAACTTTGGCCTTTCCTTGGACAAAATGAAGTCTGGCCTTGTGTGAGGTAAAAAGAGGTTCAACTTTCCCTTGTGTCCAAAATGAAGTCCGGCATCCCTTCTCATAAGATCCAAATAAAGATAAAATCTAAAACCGGCTTTCCTCTGTAAGAAAATGAAACCGGCATTCCTGTGTAAGAAAATGTAACCAACCTTGTATCGTATTTTGAAACCGACTTAAAGTATATGATTTTTAAACTAAGTTCTGGGATTTGAAACCGGCTTAAAGTATACAATTTTTGAACCGGATTTAAGATATCTGTACACAATCTCTGAATGATTAATAGTGATGTTGCTAACTGATACTGAAAATGGCTTTCAGTAAACGATAAGAAGAAAATATTTCTGTTATGTTATTATGGACCCAGGACTGATATGCAGTTAAGTTAGGTTCTCCGACAAGCCTTAGAACGTTATGGTGGTAATCGAGGATAACTCTGTCCCTAGAGTTATACGTGGTCCGCCCCTCCTCATGGCGTTATAATAAGAGGGTAGCTTCTATTCTGTTATGGCCGGCGCCCCCTTGGATTGAGGAAGGATCTTGTGAGGTGGGATCATCTGTTCTGTTCTGTTTAATGCCGTTGATTGTGGGGAGATATACACAATCTATCCTCAATTATTCACACCCTCCGCTAGTAGGGTCTACTGGTAGGGTCCTTTACTGATAAACGATAAGTTTTCTATAAATTATGGAAGTAAGACTAATTTTTACTTTCTAAAATATGAGTACATTGATTTCTGATTTTCGAAGACCTTTTTCATTTTCTGACAGTTCTGTATACGTCCGCATCATATTTCTATTAAAAATCACTTCCTATGGCATTTGTAATTTCCTGTGCAATAGTATCTATTTTGCTGAGTTATGTTCCGCATACATATTTTACTATATACTTGTATGAATCGTGCTGGGTCTCGGCTCACTACTTTCTATTTTTCTCCCTCCAGATGAGACTATAGAATTCGTGTCTGATGAGAAGGAGTAACTAAAGCTTCGTCTAAGATATTCTAAGGATTCCGAGGCATACTTTGGGAGTTACCACGGAAGAAGCAGCGGATGTAATGATCTAATTAGAATAGATGTATTTTTAAAATTGGAACCTTGTGCCTATGTGCACATGAATGAATTTTATGGGAGTAAGTTTGAATGCTTCAATTGGTTAATAAATTGACTCACGCTACATGTTTTATGAATAATGTGTGTAGGTCCTAGATGGCATCTGTGATCCTATGTTATGAATGACAGAATCAAAAAAAATATATGTTCCGTCACATGTGTTGTAGGGTGAATTGTTGTAATTATACAGTTGTGTGCATGTACTAATTATGTTATATGGGTTTTTTTTAGGTTTATATTTTAATTTATCCCAATTTTAGGGGAGACTCTACCCATTTTTTCCTATAACCTTAAGTTGAAATTGGCCTTCTGCTCCTATATCTGTAATGACGGGATTATCTGAGTGTTGGGGTCGAAAGACCCGGATCCACCAGATCCGGCAGCAGCGAAAAAATCTGAACCCTCCCGTCATCAACAGCCACCATTTAGTAGGAATAAGGAACAAATGATGCAGTTTTTTTTTATGTGGAAACCCCTTCACAAACCGAAGAGGAAAAAACAACGAGACACATAGTCCACCGATAAATCCACTATATAAAATAGTTATACAAACTCAGAGACAAAATATAGCAACCACCCTGACTACACAAGCCCTATAGGCAAAAATGAAGAATAGAGCATGGGAATACAAAGACCTCACACTTTGTGTTTCACTCACTGCTCTCTCATTCTTCCATTATTTCTCTCCTCACAGTGGTGCTATCTGCTCTCTCATTTTACAAGTGTTGGTGAAACCGCCACCGCCGTTTCACCCCCACACACAGCGACAAGTGCACAGCGCCCCTGGTATTGTCTACACACCAACCCGGTGCCGCAGTCTGGCCACCCACTGCCTAGCACACACACATACCACAACATGCCCAGCATGCGTATATATCGTGGCCTGCCCGAAGACTTTCAACCAATAGGCAGGTTGAGTGTGGTCAAACACCTGTCACCCACAACTTTGTCCACTAACTCTACAACCTGCCCACTAACTCTGCAACTTGCCCACTAACTCTACAACTTGCCCACAACTTTGCCGACTAACTTTGCAACCCAACCGCCAGCCTATCGACAAATCCTAGAAAGACATCTGTCCACTGCCAGCTGCCATCTTCCACAGTCTCCAAGGCCCAGTACCTCAACCGGTCAACTTGTTGACCGACAAGCTCTCCTGAAAGGCACTCCAACATTTTCACTCCGGAAATGCTCTCCAGATTTCCTTTCCAGCCTTAGTCGGTCAACCTTCCGTTGAACGGATCCGGTTAACCTCTCGTTAACCGTCCTCTGCAGCTCGTCTACCGTCCAGCAGTGCTCTTGCAGCCCTCAGATGGACAACCTCCAGTTGACCGGATTCAATTGGCCGTCCGCCGGTCAATCCCCAATGACCGTCCACTATTCTTATCCGGTCAACGTCCCATTGACCGGAAACAGTTCTCCGGATTAGTTCTCCACAAATCCTCCGATGACAAACCAGTTTGTTAGGTTACCCATAAGGGAGTGACAAGACCCAACAAACTTTCCCTCACGACTTTGTAGGGAACACCTTCGCCCTTTAACCGGCGACCATCATCGCCTGCCTTCCGGCAGCTTCCCCTCAACTGGGAATCCCGGCGTCAGCTTCTCCCTTAGCCCTGCAGGCACCACCCTTGGCTTCTCCTCAGCTCCGCCGTTGACCCAGCTGGTTCCGCCATTGGTCTTGCTCAGCTCCGCCCTTGGCCCTCTGCCGTTGGCCCTGCTGGCTCCACCCTTGGCCCTACAAAGCTCTGTCCTTGGCCCTGCTGAATCCATTATGCTTTTTACGGTTTCATCCAATTCCACACTAAATGGCAATCTCTTCCACGATGACTCCAGATGCACTAGTACTGAGAACGTAACTTACTCCGCCCTTGCTCTTCAAACTTTGAGCGACATCCTCGAATACCACTTCGATCACCACAGACCTCGGCGGCTCCACTTCTGCGGCACTTCACTCGGCGGCTTCCCCTTGCGATGCTTCACTCCACTCCGACAGAAGGTCAACACCTCCGCAGGTAGCCCTTTCCGGTCAGCATCATTCGCAAGCAGCCCTTTCCGGGTCTTGGTCGATATCAACCTGTCTCTGATACCACGTGTTGGTATCAGTAGAGACATGACCGTCTCTGAAACTACTTGTTGGGGTCGAAAGACCCGGATCCACCAGATCAAGCAGCAGCGGAAAAACCAGAACCCCCCGTCATCGACAGCCACCATTTAGTAGAAATAAGGAACAAGGTATGCACAGCATTTTTTTACGTGGAAACCCCTTCACAAACCGAAGAGGAAAAAACCACAGGACATATAGTCCATCGATAAATCCACTATATAAAATGGTTACACAAACTCAAAGATAGAATACAGCAACCACCCTAACTACACAAGCCCTAGAGGCGAAAACGAACAACAGAGCATGAGAATACAAAGACCTCACACTTTATGTTTCACTCACTGCTCTCTCATTCTTCCACTCTTTCTCTCCTCACTGTGGTGCTCTCCGCTCTCTCATTTTACAAGTGTTGGTTAAATTCCACCGCCGTTTCACGCCCGCACACAGCGACCGGCGCACAGCACCCCTTGTGTTGTCTCCACACCAGCTCGGTGCCACAGTCTAGCCACCCACTACCTTGCACACACACATACCACAGCATGCCCAGCATGGGTATATATTGTGGCCTGCCCGGAGACTTTTAACCATTAGGCAGGTTAAGTGTGGTCAAACACCTGTCACCCATAACTTTGTCCACTAACTCTGCAACCTGCCCGCTAACTCTGTAACTTGCCCACTAACTCTACAACTTGCCCACAACTTTGCCCACTAACTCTGCAACCCAACTGCCAGCCTGTCGACAAATCTTGAAAAGATATCTGTTCACTGCCAGCTACCATCTTTCACAGTCTCCATGGCCCAATACCTCAACCGGTCAACTTGTTGACCGGCAAGCTCTCCTGAAAGATGCTCCAACATTTTCACTCCGAATATGCTCTCCGGATTTCCTTTCCAGCCTTAGCTGGTCAACCTTTCGTAGAACGGATCCAGTCAATCTCTCGTTGACCATCCTCTGCTACTCATCTGCCGTCCAGCAGTGCTCATGTAGCCCTCAAACGGTCAACGTCCCGTTGACCGGATTCAATTGGCCGTCCGCCGGTCAATCTCCATTGATCGTCCACGGTTCTCCTCCAGTCAACGTCCCGTTGACCGAAAATAGTTCTCCGGATTTATTCTCCATAAATCCTCCGATGACAAACCAGTTTATTGGGTTACCCACAAGGGAGTGACCAGACCCAACAAACTTCCCCTCACAACCTTATGAGGAACACCTTCGCCCTTTAACCGGCGACCATCATCGCCTGCCTTCCAGCAGCTTCCCCTCAACTTTGAATCCCGGCATCAGCTCCGCCCTTGGCCCTACTAGCTCCGCCCTTGGCTTCTCCTCAGCTCCGCCGTTGACCCTGCTGGTTTCGCCATTGGTCCTGCTCAGCTCCGCCCTTCGCCCTCTGGCGTTGGCCCTGCTGGCTCCACCCTTAGCCCTACACAACTCCGTCCTTGGCCTTGCTGAATCCGCTATGGTTTCTACCCTTCCATCCCGTTCCACACTAAAAGGAAAACTCTTCCACGATGACTCCAGATGCACTGGTACCGAGAACGTAACTTACTCCGCCCTTGCTCTTCAGACCTTGGGCCACATACTCGGATACCACTTTGATCACCGCAGACCTCGACGGCTCTACTTCTGCGGCACTTCACTCGGTGACTTCCCCTTGCGATGCTTCACTCCACTACGACAGTAGGTTAGCACTTCCGCAGGTAGCCCTTTCCGGTCAGCATCCTCCGCAAGCAGCCCTTTCTGGGCCTGGGTCGATATTGACCTGTCTCTGATACCACATGTTGGTATCAGCAGAGACTTGACCATCTCTGATACCACTTGTTGGGGTCGGAAGACCCGGATTCACAAGATCCAGCAGGAGCAGAAAAACTCAAACCCCCTCGTCATCGACAACCACCATTTAGTAGGAATAAGGAATAAGGGATGCACAACATTTTTTTACGTGGAAACCCCTTCACAAACCGAAAAGGGAAAAATCACGGGACACATTTGTTGGGGTCGGAAGACCCGGATTCACAAGATCCAGCAGGAGCGGAAAAACCCAAACCCCCTCGTCATCGACAACCACCATTTAGTAGGAATAAGGAACAAGGGATACACAGCATTTTTTTTACGTGGAAACCCCTTCACAAACCGAAGAGGGAAAAATCACTGGACACATAGTCTACCGATAAATCCACTATATAAAATGGTTACACAAACTAAGAGACAGAATTCAGCAACCACCCTGACTACACAAGCCCTAGAGGCAAAAACGAATAACGGAGCATGAGAATACAAAGACTTCACACTTTGTGTTTCACTCACTGCTCTCTCATTCTTCCACTCTTTCTCTCCTCACTGTGGTGCTCTCTGCTCTCTCATTTTACAAATGTTGGTGAAACAGCCACCGCCTTTTCACCCCCGCACACAGCGCCCCTGGTGTTGTCTCCACACCAGCCCAGTGCTGCAGTCTGGCCACCTACTGCCTTGCACACACAAATACCACAGCATGCCCAGCATGCGTATATTTTGTGGCTTGCCCGGGGACTTTCAACCAATAGGCAGGTTGAGTGTGGTCAAACACCTGTCACCCACAACTTTGTCTACTAACTCTGCAACCTGCCCACTAACTCTGCAACCTGCCCACTAATTCTTCAACTTGTCCACAACTTTGCCCACTAACTCTGCAATCCAACTGCCAGCATGTTGACAAATCCTGAAAAGACATCTGTCCACTGTCAGCTGCCATCTTCCACAGTCTCCAAGGCCAAGTATCTCAACAGGTCAACCTGTTGACCGGTAAGCTCTCCTGAAAGGCGCTCAAACATTTTCACTCCAAAAATCTCTCCGGATTTCCTTTCCAGCCTTAGCCGGTCAATCTTTCGTTGACCGGATCAAGTCAACCTCTCGTTGACCGTCCTCTGCTACCCGTCCGCCGTCCAGCAGTGCTCCTGCAGCCCTCAGACGGTCAACCTCCCATTGACCGGATTCAATTGGCCGTCCGCCGGTCAATCTCCAGTGACCGTCCACTATTCTCCTCCAGTCAACGTCCCGTTGACCGAAAACAGTTCTTCGGATTTGTACTCCACAAATCCTCCGATGACAAACCTGTTTGTTGTGTTACCCACAAGGGAAACAGTTCTCCGAATTTGTTCTCTAAAAATCCTCCGATGACAAACCTGTTTGTTGTGTTACCCACAAGGGAGTGACCAGACCCAACAAACTTCCCCTCACGACCTTGTGGGGAACACCTTCGCCCTTTAACTGGCGACCATCATCGCCTGCCTTCCGATAGCATCCCCTTGACTGGGAATCCTGGCGACAGCTCCTCCGTTGGCCCTGCTGGCTCCACCCTTTGCTTCTCCTCAGCTCCGCCATTGACCCTGCTGGTTCTGCCATTGGTCCTGCTCAGCTCCGCCCTTGGCCCTCTGTCGTTTGCCCTGCTGGCTCCACCCTTGGCCCTACATAGCTCCGTCCTTGGCCTTACTGAATCCGCTTGCTTTTTACCATTCCATCCAATTCCACAATAAATGGCAAACTCTTCCACGATGACTCCAGATTCACTGGTACCGAGAACGTAACTTACGCCGCCCTTACTCTTCAGACTTTGGGCCACATCCTCGGATACCACTTCGATCACCATAGACCTCGGCGGCTCCACTTCTGCGGCACTTCACTCGGCGGCTTCCCCTTGCAACGCTTCACTCCACTCTGACAGTAGGTCAGCACCTCCGCAGGTAACCCTTTCCGGTTAGCATCCTCCGCAAGCAGCCCTTTTCGGGCCTAGGTCGATATCAACCTGTTTCTGATACCACTTATTAGTATCAGCAGAGATTTGACCGTCTTTAATACCACTTGTTGGGGTCGGAAGACTCGGATCCACCAGATCCAACAGCAGCGGAAAAACCCAAACCCCCTATCATCGACAGCCACCATTTAGTATGAACAAGGAACAAGGGATGCACTGTATTTTTTTACGTGGAAACCCCTTCACAAACCGAAGAGGGAAAAACCATGGGACACATAGTCCACTGATAAATCCACTATATAAAATAGTTACACAAACTCAGAGACAGAATATAGCAACCACCCTGACTTCACAAGCCCTAGAGGCGAAAACGAACAACAGAGCATGAGAATACAAAGACCTCACACATTGTGTTTCACTCACTGCTCTCTCATTCTTCCACTCTTTCTCTCCTCACTGTGGTGCTCTCTGCTCTCTCATTTTACAAGTGTTGGTGAAACAGCCACCGCCGTTTCACCCTCGCACATAGCGACCGGCACACAGCGCCCCTGGTGTTGTCTCCACAGCAGCCCGATGCCACAGTCTAGCCACCCACTACCTTGCACACACACATACCACAGCATCCCCAGCATGCGTATATATCGTGGCTTGCCCAGGGACTTTCAACCAATAGGAAGGTTGAATGTGGTCAAACACCTGTCACCCACAACTTTGTCCACTAACTATGCCACTTGCCCACTAACTCTGCAACTTGCCCACTAACTCTACAACTTGCCTACTAACTCTGCCACTTGCCCACAACTTTGCCCACTAACTCTGCAACCCAACTGCCAGCCTGTCAACAAATCCTGAAAAGACATCTGTCCACTGCCAGCTGCCATCTTCCACAGTCTCCAAGGCCTAGTACCTTAACCGGTCAACCTGTAGACCGGTAAGCTCTCCTGAAAGGCGCTCCAATATTTTCACTCTGAAAATCCTCTCTGGATTTCCTTTCCAGCCTTAGCCGATCAACCTTCCGTTGATCGGATCCAGTCAACCTCACGTTGACCATCCTCTAATACTCGTCCGTCGTCTAGCTGTGCTCCTGCTGCCCCCAGACGATCAACCTCCCATTGACCGAATTCAATTGGCCGTCCACCGGTCAATCTCCATTGACCGTCCACTGTTCTTCTCCGGTCAACGTCCTGTAGATCGGAAACAGTTCTCCGGATTTGTTCTCCACAAATCCTCCGTTGACAAACCAATATGTTGGGTTACCCACAAGGGAGTGACCAGACCCAACAAACTTTCCCTCAAAACCTTGTGGGGAACACCTTCGCCCTTTAACCGGCGACCATCATCGCCTTCCTTCTGGCAACTTCCCCTCAACTGGGAATCCCGACGTCAGCTCCTCCCTTGGCCTTGCTGGCTCCGCCTTTGTCTTCTCCTCAGCTCTGCCGTTGACCCTGCTGGTTCCGCCATTGGTCCTGCTCAGCTCCGCCCTTGGCCCTCTGCCGTTGGCCCTGCTGGCTCCGCCCTTGGCCCTACACAGCTCCGTCCTTGGCCCTGCTGAATCCGCTATGCATTTTACCGTTCCATCCAGTTCCACACTAAATGGCAAACTCTTCCACGATGACTCCAGATGCACTGGTATCGAGAACGTAACTTACTCCGCCCTTGCTCTTCACACTTTGGGCCACATCCTCGAATACCACTTCGATCACCACAGACCTCGGCGACTCCACTTCTGTTGAACTTCACTCGGCGACTTTCCCTTGTGACGCTTCACTCCACTCCAATAGTAGGTCAGCATCTCCGCAGGTAGCCCTTTCCGGTCAGCATCCTTCGCAAGCAATCCTTTCCCGGCCTAGGTCGATATCAACCTGTCTCTGATACCACTTGTTGGTATCAGCAGAGACTTGACCGTCTTTGATACCACTTGTTGGGGTCGGAAGACTCGGATCCACCAGATCCGGCAGCAGCGAAAAAATCAGAACCCCCCGTCATCGACAGCCACCATTTAGTAGAAATAAGGAACAAGGGATGCACAGCATTTTTTTACGTGGAAACCCCTTCACAAATCGAAGAGAAAAAAACCACGGGACACATAGTCTACCGATAAATCCACTATATAAAATGGTTACACAAACTCATAGACAGAATACAGCAACCACCCTAACTACACATGCCCTAGAGGCAAAAACGAACAACAGAGCATGAGAATACAAAGACCTCACACTTTGTGTTTCACTCACTGCTCTCTCATTCTTCCACTCTTTCTCTCCTCACTGTGGTGCTCTCTGCTCTCTCATTTTACAAGTGTTGCTAAAACAGCTACCGCCGTTTCACCCCCGCACACAGTGACCGGCGCACAACACCCCTGGTGTTGTCTCCACACTAGCCCGGTGCCGCAGTCTGGCCACCGACTACCTTGCACACACACATACCACAGCATGCCCAGCATGCGTATATATCGTGGCCTGCCCGGAGACTTTCAACCAATAGGCAGGTTGAGTGTGGTCAAACACCTGTCACCCATAACTTTGTCCACTAACTCTGCAACTTGCCCACTAACTCTGCAACTTGCCCACTAACTATACAACCTGCCCACAACTTTGCCCACTAACTCTGCAACCCAATTGCCAGCTTGTCGATAAATCCTGAAAAGATATCTGTTCACTGCCAGCTGCCATCTTCCACAGTCTCCATGGCCCAGTACCTCAACCGGTCAACCTGTTGACCCGCAAGCTCTCCTGAAAGATGCTCCAACATTTTCACTCCGAAAATGCTCTCCGGATTTCCTTTCCAGCCTTAGCTAGTCAACCTCCGTTAAACGGATCAAGTCAACCTCTCGTTGACCGTCCTCTGCTACTCGTCCGCCATCCAGCAGTGCTCATGTAGCCCTCAGATGGTTAACATCCCGTTGACCAGATTCAATTGGCCGTCCGCCGGCCAATCTCCATTGACCATCCACTGTTCTCCTCCGGTCTACGTCCCGTTGACCGAAAACAGTTCTCCGGATTTATTCTCCACAAATCCTTCGATCACAAACCAGTTTATTGGGTTACCCAAAAGGGAGTGACCAGACCCAACAAACTTCCCCTCACAACCTTATGGGGAACACCTTCGCCCTTTAACCGGCGACCATCATCGCCTGCCTTCCAGCAGCTTCTCCTCAACTGGGAATCCCGGCGTCAGCTCCGCCCTTAGCCCTACTAGCTCCGCCCTTGGCTTCTCCTCAGCTCCTCCGTCGACCCTGCTGGTTCCGCCATTGGTTCTGCTCAACTCCGGCCTTGGCCCTCCGCCGTTGGCCCAGCTGGCTCCACCCTTGGCCCTACACAGCTCCGTCCTTGGACCTGCTAAATCCGCTATGCTTTTTTCCATTCCATCCAGTTCCACACTAAATGGCAAACTCCTCCACGATGACTCCAGATGCATTGGTACCGAGAACGTAACTTACTCTACCCTTACTCTTCAGACTTTGGGCCACATCGTCGGATACCACTTCGATCACCACAAACCTCGGCGGCTCCACTTCTGTGGCACTTCACTCGGCGGCTTCCCATTGCGACACTTCACTCCACTCCGGCAGTAGGTCAGCACCTCCGCAGGTAGCCCTTTTTGGTCAGCATCCTCCGCAAGCAGCCCTTTCCGGGCCTGGGTTGATATCAACCTGTCTCTGATACCACTTGTTGGTATCAGCAGAGACTTGACCGTCTCTGATACCACTTGTTAGGGTCAGAAGACCCGGATCCACCAGATCCGTTAGCAGCGGAAAAACCCGAACCCCCCGTCATCGACAGCCACCATTTAGTTTGAACAAGGAACAAGGGAAGCACAACATTTTTTACGTGGAAACCCCTTCACAAACTGAAGAGAAAAAAACCACGGGACACATAGTCCACCGATAAATCCACTATATAAAATGGTTACACAAACTCAGAGACAGAATACAGCAACCACCCTGACTACACAAGCCCTAGAGGCGAAAACGAACAACAAAGCAAGAGAATACAAAGACCTTACAGTTTGTGTTTCACTCACTGCTCTGTCATTCTTCCACTCTTTCTCTCTTTACTATGGTGCTCTCTACTCTATCATTTTACAAGTGTTGGTGAAATAGCCACCGTCGTTTCACCCCTGCACACAGCGACCGGCGCACAATGCCCCTGGTGTTGTCTCCACACCAGCCCGGTGCCGCAGTCTGGCCACCCACTGCCTTGCACACACACATACCACAGCATGCCCAGCATGCGTATATATCGTGGCCTGCCCTGAGACTTTCAACCAATAGGTAGGTTAAGTGTGGTCAAACACCTGTCACCCACAAATTTGTCTACTAACTCTGTAACCTGCCTACTAACTCTGCAACTTGCCCACTAACTCTGCAACTTGCCCACAAGTTTGCCCACTAACTCTGCAACCCAACTGCCAGCCTGTCGATAAATTCAGGAAAGACATCTGTCTACTGCCAGCTGCCATCTTTCATAGTCTCCAAGGCCCAGTACCTTAACCGGTCAACCTATTGACCGGCAAGCTCTCCTGAAAGGCGCTCCAACATTTTCACTACGAAAATGCTCTGCGGATTTCCTTTCCAGCCTTAGCCGGTCAACCTTCCGTTGACCGGATCCAGTCAACCTCTCGTCGATCGTCCTCTGCTACTCATTCGCCGTCCAACAGTGCTCCTGCAGCCCTCAGACAGTCAACCTCCCGTTGACCGAATTCAATTTGCCGTCTGCCGGTCAATCTCCATTGACCATCCACTGTTCTCCTCCGATTAACTTCCCGTTGACCGGAAACTGTTCTCCAAATTTGTTCTCCACAAATTCTTCGATCATAAACCAGTTTATTGGGTTACCCAAAAGGGAGTGACCAGACCCAACAAACTTCCCCTCACAACCTTGTGGGGAACACCTTCGCCCTTTAACCGGCGACCATCATCGCCTGCCTTCCGGCAACTTTCCCTCAACTGGGAATCCCGACGTCAGCTCCTCCCTTGGCCTTGCTGGCTCCGCCTTTGTCTTCTCCTCAGCTCTGCCGCTGACCCTGCTGGTTCCGCCATTGGTCCTGCTCAGCTCCGCCCTTGGCCCTCTGCCGTTGGCCCTGCTGGCTCCGCCCTTGGCCCTACACAGCTCCGTCCTTGGCCATGCTGAATCCGCTATGCTTTTTACCGTTCCATCCAGTTCCACACTAAATGGCAAACTCTTCCACGATGACTCCAGATGCACTGGTGCCAAGAACGTAACTTACTTCGCCCTTGCTCTTTAGACTTTGGGCCACATCCTCGGATACCACTTCGATCACCACAGACCTCGGCGGCTCCACTTCTGCGGCACTTCACTCGACGGCTTCCCCTTGCGATGCTTCACTCCACTCCGACAGTAGGTCAGCACCTCCGCAGGTAGCCCTTTCCGGTTAGCATCCTCAACAAGCAGCCCTTTCCGGGCCTGGGTTGATATCAACTTGTCTCTTATACCACTTGTTGGTATCAGCAGAGACTTGACCGTCTCTAATACCACTTGTTGGGGTCGGAAGACCCGGATCCACCAGATCCGGCAACAGCAAAAAAACCCAAACCCCCCCGTCATCGACAGCCACCATTTAGTAGGAACAAGGAATAAGGGATGCACAGTATTTTTTTACATGGAAACTCCTTCACAAACCAAAGAGAAAAAAATTACGTGACACATAGTCCACCGATAAATCCACTATATAAAATAGTTACACAAACTCAGAGACAGAATACAGTAACCACCCTGACTACACAAGCCCTAGAGGCAAAAATGAACAACAGAGCATGAGAATACAAAGACCTCATACTTTGTGTTTCACTCACTACTCTCTCATTCTTCCACTCTTTCTCTCCTCACTGTGTTGCTCTCTGCTCTCTCATTTTACAAGTGTTGGTAAAAAAGCCACCGCCGTTTCACCCCCGTACACAGCGACCGACGCACAGCACCCTTGGTGTTGTCTCCACACCAGCCCGGTGCCGCAGTCTGGCCACCCACTGCCTTGCACACACACATACCACAGCATGCCCAGCATGCGTATATATCGTGGCCTGCCCGGAGACTTTTAACGAATAGGCAGGTTGAGTGTGGTCAAACACCTGTCACCCATAACATTGTCCACTAACTCTGCAACCTACCCACTAACTCTGCAACTTGCCCATAACTTTGCCCACTAACTCTGCAACCCACCTGCCAGCCTATCGACAAATCTTGAAAAGACATCTGTCCACTACCAGCTGCCATCTTCCACAGTCTCGAAGGCCCAGTACCTCAACCGGTCAACCTGTTGACCGGTAAGCTCTCCTGAAAGGCGCTCCAATATTTTCACTCCGAAAATGCTCTCTCGATTTCCTTTCCAGCCTTAGCCGGTCAACCTTTCGTTGACCGGATCCAGTCAACCTCTCGTTGATCATCCTCTGCTACTCATCTGCCGTCCAACAGTGCTCCTGCAGCCCTCAGATGGTCAACCTCCCGTTGACCAGATTCAGTTGGCTGTCCGCCGGTCAATCTCCATTTACCGTCCACTGTTTTCCTCCGGTCAACGTCCCATTGACCGGAAACAGTTCTCTAGATTTGTTCTCCACAAATCCTCCGATGACAAACCAGTTTGTTGGGTTATCCACAAGGGAGTGACCAGACCCAACACTGAGAACCAAAAAAAATCTGTTCCGTCACAATAGGACCATCTGTAGTCCCAATGTCTTTCTACCATTCCCAAAATGGTGCCTAATTGCCTCATAACCACCACCTATGGTAGGACCATCTATAGTCTCAACGATTCTCCATCACCTCAAAGTGATGTTTAATTGCCTTATTACCATCCCCGATGATAGGACCCACCTTAAATACCTGAATATCTAGGTTTCAACAACTAATATTGCTTCCATTAAAGAAAACACAGCATACACATACCCTCAAAATTACCAGAATGATTTCAATATCAAATCATGACTAAACTTGTGACAGATCAAAAATTCTATCAAAAATCCGGTAGAATTCCGTCTATAATATGGATATCCACCAATATAAAGATATATATAATCTCCTGTGCAATACATAATACATCAAAAAACCCCAACTGGCGACAACATACAACAACAGCACAAAACTACATAGGATCCAAATGCCACTACTTAGATGTTACTCTAATGCGGTGTATCTATACATAATGTCAGCCCAAGAGAAATGCCACTAGATATCTGTTATAAACCACAATATCCTGCGAAAGTATAAATAAATCTAAAAGTCAGCGAAAATTAAACTATCTGATCATTAGTCATTTTGTACAATATACATTAAGATTTTGAAAGAAATATAAATGTATATACAATTTTTCATGACATAAATAAAATTACAAGTTCTAAGTCTTCAACATGATCTTCCATATCCAAGCCTAAACCACTTCAAATCTCTACGTTGTTCTATCAGACATATCAAATATGTACTAAATTGGAGACAATGAGAAGTAAGGGTGAGCTAATAACTCAACAAGTATATCATAATTAAAAGCGGTAGACAATATAAGTGAAAATAAGTAAGGGAAGGATGCATAATCATGAAAGAGATTCATAAACAAAAACATGATCAAATATACTTTAGAATACAATTTACTTCTCTTTGGGATATACTTTAGGCATGATTATTCATATTTGCGTATTAGAGTAAGTCTTACGAATTAAAGCTGTGAGAGAACGATGAAAGGATCATGATACACCACAATGATCTAAGGTCATAAGCTCCTATTATCGACCTAGAGGTAAGGGCCGTTTATAAATCATGCTTGTAGACGGGCCGATAGCACATGTACCCCTAAGGCCCAAAGGCAGTCATCGTCCTTCCACAGTAATATCTAAAAACTTGCCAAGAGCATTACCCACTAAAATACACAGTTAGGGTGATCCGTGAATCTTTACTGTAATGCTACTGGCAGGCCAAGGGGTATTACCTCTGCATCACAATTCTGTAGTCCTAGTTTCACGGGTTATTATTCATTTGAGAGAAGGTCCACCACAATTCAATTCATAATATCTCCATCCAGGAGAACCATTCGATCCCAAATCACACTGTGGATTTTCCTCCGGTTATATATCCGATTATTATCTTTCCTTTGGATTTAAATATTTTCACAAATCAATTTGAATGTTTGGATATCACAATACATAGAAAAGACTAGGATTTCTTGCCATTATTAGTCAATTATCACTTTGGGGGCCTTCGAAATACATTTCCTTCACAACAGAACACAAACACATTTTTTCGGGGCTTACAATTGGACATATAAAATTAGACATAGCTTACATAACAATTAATTACGATGGAAGCATGTAAAATTTCCAATTGTCCTCAGGTGAATAGTAACATGGCCATTTTAGAGCGTCTGGACGTCCAAATGGGTCGATACTTGTGCAATCGAACGCCCGGCAGAGGTATATGTATAATTAGGACACGATAATTCATAATTTGGAATCAATTAAACATATAATCGAAGGAAAATGAGAGAATCCCGAGTTGGGCACGGGTTTAGGGTTTTGCGAACGGGTTTTCATATAAAACTCTCAAATTAGATATCCAATCGATAAATTAACTTATATAGGATATAGGTCATTATATTTTAGTCCTAATTTATGTAAAAATCCCAAAAATCAAGGCCGAAACTACCGAGTGCGAGGTTAGGGTTTTGGGTGTGAAAATCGGTTGAAATCCACAAATTCGGATATGAAATTCACATATATTCATAATTAACCTATGGGTATCACATATACATGCATGGGTCAGGTATCGGGATAATAATACCCAAAGAAGATTAAACAAAAATCAAAAAGAATAGAAAACAATGGTATGGATGTACTTACCTCGACCCGATCTTCGATTTCTCCAACAAGCTCGAAGCCGGAATCCATCCCGAGGGTCTTCGTTTGCTCCGTTTCTCTCTCTTCTCTGTGCCTTCCCTCTCCCTTTCTCTCTCTACCAGAACCGCATGGCCCAAAAACGCGCAGCCAACGGTTATAAAAGCTTGCACATGACTTTTTCGTAGACCAACGCTACAGCGCAGTCCGCGGCACGCAACAGGCATGCCTAGCCTGCTCCCGGTGCCTGCTGCAGGAGCTCGAGGGCCCGGCAGGCACTAGCCTGCTAAGCAATACGCCCAGCAGGTTTTCCCAGCACCGTCGCCCGATTCCGACTCCGAAACATATTTTTCTATATACCTTGAGTTTAATCTTAATTATATTAATTTAATACTTCAAAATTACCATTATTTAATACCCGAATTACATTTACGGATTAATATATCAAAATTATAATGCCGGTTCCTAATTCCACCAATGCCGCGTCTTTGGCCCCTTAAATCTGATTCCTCCCGAATCCTTAGACCTCGGTCCACTTATTTAAATTTAATTACTCAAGTATACCATACTCCAAAAATCGGTACCTTACAAAACTTGAATACTTTGGTGTCCATATATTTGAACACTTTAATATCTTTGTATATCTTTTTTTACCTTATCTATAAAATATAAAGTGTTATCAACTATATAAGACTCGTCAATAAAAATTTCTAGAATCCCATGTCATCCTTAAATATAGTCTGATACCTCACTCTACCAGGGATAGTATTACCAAGAATCATCACAAAAAAATGACATAAAATAAAAATTATCACAAATATTTAAATATGAGCCAAACATAAAATAATTAAATAAGGTGTAATAAGCAATCAATAAAATTGAGTGACTGAATCAACATCTTATAATGAGTTTCACAGAGAGAGATTTGATCTATTCTCTAATCAATTTATCATAACTTAGCCTTCTCCATTCTTATAATTATTATTTACTACATGAACTAGTGAATGATAAATCATCATTCATCATATTAGGATACCCAAAATATATGATTAAATATCTCTCACATGAAATGTACCTCAAGAATTATTTATCTAATCTGTAACCCAAATAATCACTAAAATATTTTACTTCTATAAAAGAAATAATCCTTAAGAAATTATTCCAATATTGGTCACCCAAAATATATCATTCAAAAATCATTTATACAATCTATTCACCAAATAATTATAAAATTTTTTTCCACTAACTAATTAATTACCATACCTAAATAATACACCAATATATATTATTTTCTTCATCAAACGTGCATAACAGTGCAAAGCAACCCATCCATCACGAAGGAGAGACTGCACCATAGGGTGAACAGTGTTCATCAAGAACATGAAGAACTACTTCCCCTATTTTTTTGCCACAATGCCGGTCTTCCCTTTTTTGTTGAAATTTGAATTGTTTATGAATATTTGACACAAAGGACTTATCAAAATTATTATATATAATAATTGTAGAATTATTCGAATAAAATTCATAAATCAGATACTACAAAACAACACTCAATTCCTTTGTGTTTCCTAAACCCATGTTTTGCACCATATTTGGATTTCTCTTAAATTTGGCCTCATGAGAAGAATTTGACAAAACAAATAATCATTTAAAATATAAGATACGTATTGGATCATTTAATAACATGAAGATTCAGGAATTACATATCGATTAATACATGCAAATCTATTTCCTTCTTTTTTAAGTTTTCACCTTGAGTGGGTTTTGTTTTCAGATATTCATGGTCCACACTAAGTTTTTGGTCTCTAAAATGTATAAACAATTAACTTAAGCTGCCATTGATATGTTTAGAGTATTTTGATTAGCCAAATCACGTGTTTCATTCCTAATTGCGGCCGTGATGTTTGCCTCCCCTATTTTGTGACATTCTTGACTGTTCCTGCCTTTTCGCCCAATTTCCACGGAATTTTCAACTCAGAAGTCAATTAGTTGGTAATATTAAGGTGTAATATTAGCTTATGATTAGGTTAATTGCTCAATTAAGTCCAAATTAGGCTTTAATTTGGAGTTTTTTAAGCTAGGGTCTCGTGCTCCTCTAAAATTCAATTTAACTTAATTAATCCTAATTAGGGGGTAATTAGGCCTTAATTTTAAATTAAAATTATTTCAAAATTACTCCTAATTAATATATATTAAAAT
>JAODPA010006438.1:0-13859 GCA_025585075.1 Nepenthes mirabilis | reverse complement strand
ACATATAAAAATATAATTTCTTATTTAGATCGAATATGTATTTTTCTTTTTTTGTACCTCCCTTAGAAGATTTATTTGTTGGGGTTAGTCACTCTATTGTGGGTAACTTAATAAACGAACGTTATCGGATCACATAGACTTTGTGTGATGTCGGAGTGTTGCTTACTGGCTGCAGCAAAGTCTAGAAGGAGATCGTTTGTCGGGACAGCAAATCTTGGGGTGGTAATTGCCGAATGGACAATTTTCGGAGCAGCTAGGCAAGGCTGCAAGAGTATAGCTGGTTAGTGGTCAGGCAGTAGAAGACGGTCAACTGGAGGTTGGCCGATTGGGAGCAGAATCCGGTAAACAGAAGGTTAACCGATTGAGTAATGGCCCAATGACTTGTGAAAAGTTGGCGGCTGACATAGCAGACAGTTGTCTTTCTAGGGTTGGTAAACTTGCAGACCATGCACCGAAAGTTGGCTACAAAGTAGCAGAAGGCAGTTTGCTGATGGCAGAGTTTCTGATGCACGCAACCTATAGAGCATGCGTGCTGTGGAACTTGGGCCAAATTTCTCTCTATAAAGTGTGGCTTCTGGAGAAAGAGAAGTAAGCCAGCGAGTGTCTTGCAAGGAGTGCGTGAAGTAGCAGTAGCAATGTGAGGGCTACATGGCGAGCGGCTGCTTGCGGTAGATAGCCATCTACCACTGCACTTGAAGGGGTAAGAAATCATCAAGAACCAGTGTGCTAGATACAAAGGGCTGTGCTGGTGTGTGAGAAATCACCAAGGGTACTGTGCACCAAGCCACATGTGTGCGAGGGAGAAACGGAGGTTATCGTTTCACCACACTTGTAAAATATCTGTGAGCAAAGAGTACCATAGTGAGAAGACAGAGAGGAGAAAAATAGAGAGATAAGAGAGAAGGAGAGTTTCCTTACTCTTAGTAGTTATTTTTCTTGTTGTCTATTCTTCGGGGGCTTATGTACCCATGGTGGGCTGTTGGTATTCTGTTTCGAAATTTTTGTAATCGATTCTATATAGTAAAAATTTTCATAGTTTGTATTGTAGTTTTTTCCTTCAATTTGTGAAGGGTTTTCACGTTAAAAATATTGTACATTTTTTGTTCCTTGTGTCCACTAAATTGGTAGTTGACGATGATGGGAGGTTCGGGTTTTTGCTGCGCAAGATCTGATGAATCCAAGTTTTGAATCCGAACAAGTGGTATCAGAGATAGCAGAGATCGGTCTAGGCCCGGAAAGGGCTACATGTAGAGAGTACTGACCGGAAAGGACTACTTGCGGAGGTGCTGACCTGATGCCAGTGCACTGGGGCGGAGTGAAGTATTGTAGCGGAAAAACCGTCGAATGAAGTGCTACAGAAGTGCAGCCTCCGAGGTTTGTGGCCTTCGAGGTGGGAAGTCTGATGTCGTCGTTGAGGAGCTTGTCATTTTAGTGTAGCGTAGGAAGGAAAGGTAAAAGTACAATAGATTTCAGCAGGGCTAAGGGGGGGAGCCAGCATGGCTAAGAGTTGAGCTGAGGTGGCTAAGGTAGAATGTTGGGGAGAATGATTCAACCGTGGGGAAGAAGCTGAAAGGGAGTTGGACTATTCTAAGTTCAGTGGAGCAGAAGAAAGTATTATTTAGGCTTATGGAGGCTAACGTCGGAACCTTAATTGAGGGGAAGCTCTCGAAAGGCAGGCGATGATGGTTGCCGAAAAAAGGCGAAGTTTTATCCCACAAAGTCGTGAAGAAAATTTTATTGGGGTTGGTCACTCTCTTGTGAGTGACTTAATAAAGGAATGTCATCGGATCACACAAGTTTTGTGTGATGTCAAAATGCTGCATACTAGATGCAGTAAAGTCCAGGAGGAGACCGTTTGTCAGAGCGGCAAATCTCGGGGTGGCAATTGTCAGAGCAGCCAGGCACGGCTGCAAGAGTACGGCGGGCTGGCTGCCGGGTAATAAAAACTGGTCAATGGGAGGTTAACTAGTTGAGTAATGACCCAATGATATTGTGGAAAGCTGGTAATTGACGTAGCGGATAATTATCTTTCCAAAATTGGTAGACTTGCAGACCATGCATCAAAAGTTGCCTGTAAAGTGGTAGAAGGTAGTTTGCAGATGGCAGAACTTCTGATGCACGCAACCTACAAAGCATGCGTGCTGTAAAACTTGGGCCAGATTTCTTTCTATAAAGTGCTGCTTCTGGAGAAAAAGAAGTAAGCTAGCGAGTGTCACGCAAGGAGTGCGTGAAGTAGTAGCAGCAGTGTGAGGGTTACGTGGCGAGTAGACGCTGAAGCAGCCGTAGGTGCGGTAGATAGCCATCTGCCTCTGTACTTGAAGAGGTGAGAAATCACCAAGAGCCAGTGTGTTCGGCACCAAGGGCTGTGCTGGTGTGTGAGAAATCACCAGGGGCACTGTACGCCAAGCTGCATGTGTGCGAGAGTGAAACGGAGGTTACCGTTTTATCACACTTATAAAATATCTGTGAGTAGAGAGCACCACAGTAAGAAGACAGAGAGGAGAAAAATAGATAGATAAGAGATAAGGAGAGTTTTCTTATTTTTGGTGATTGTTTTTCTTGTTGTATGTTCTTCAGGGACTTGTGTAGTTAGGGTGGGTTGTTGGTATTCTATCTTGGGGTTTTTGTAACCGATTTTACGTAGTAAAATTTTTCAGAGTTTGTCCCATGATTTTTTTCTTTGATTTGTGAAGGGTTTCCACGTTAAAAATATTGTGTATCTTTGTTCTTTGTACCCACTAAATTGGTAGCTGACGATGATGGGGGGTTTGGGTTTCTACTGTGTCGGATGGGGTGAATCCGGGATTCGAATCCTAACACTATCCCCCCCCCTTCCATATTTGTTGATATCCCCTCACGTGGCATAGGAAACTCAGTTCAATCTCAATGAGAGCTATGCATACCTGAAGACTCAAGTTAGAGATTCCACGTCTGATGTAATGTAAAACCTAGACGATGCTCATGAGCAAACAGGGCTACGAAATATCACATAAGTGAAGCTACTCGGGTTTGGGCCGAAAATGGGCTAGCAACATAATATGTTTTTTAGCATGTTGGTAAAACCTAAAAGACGAAATTAGTGTGGGGAGGAGAAATTCATTTTTTTATCACTGGCTGAAGTTTGCCCGAAACTTGATGAATCTCAATCGGGTGTTGCCGGAGACCCAAAATATTTGTTAAAGCTAAGACTCCATAGCCGTTCTGCTCCTCTCACCACCGCTGTTGCATCCACCTAAGAATCTGAAGGATGGGTGCATGGGTGGTTCCTTCTCCAAAGGCATCAATGCCACTGTCCATATGGACCCCATACGCGGATTCTCCGGAGTCCGCAATTCGCCCGCGAATCTACCCATCACTCTCCCTCTCTCTCTCTCACTTATTGATGCTCGAATTTCACTCTTATTTTTACAATGTCTACCGGCAGTTCTCTTGACAGCCAACCAACTTCTTTCACTTTGCTGGTTTTTGGTTTTGTTTTTAGGACAAAAGAAATTTCTGGTTAAATCGACCGACGTTATATTGAATCTCGGGAATCCTTAGCTCGAGATTGAATATTAAATTTGTTCGTTTTAATATCAAGTTTTTGTTTACCAAAAATGCCTTATTTTAATAATTATTTAAAACATGCATTGGTTTTTTTTTTTTTTTGGACAAATGGATACGGTGAAAAATTGGGTAGGTCATTTTGATTCTAAATTTGCGTTGGATCATGTAATGCATGGTGTTAAATTCCATCGGGCAGGTCATTTTAGGTTTTGGTTGTCTTAGGTCAACAAGCTACTTTGATTTTGTTCTTGAATATAATTCAAATGCTCTGAAACTTATATTCGATATTCAAAAGTAATTAGCCTGTAAAATCCACTAAATATTTTTTAAAAATAGGTTGGTTGAGTTCAATCTCTATCTTTTGAGTCAAAATGTGCTTTTCAATATTACAACCTAAATGCTACACACAATGAAAAAAACAAGAGATAAAAATTTAGGGATTCTACAGAGAATATTCATTGAATATTTAAATTAGTAAACTATCTAAATAAAAAATAAATATTGATAAAGAATAAGATAGTACCGTTAAGCATATAGTAGGATAAAAGGTTGGTCAATTGTGAGGCAAGCTGATAATGGAAGGTTCAACCCGTAAGAGGAATAAGAAGAGGGTTTAAGGTATAAATTGTAGATATAACACAGATTTTATGGGCTGCTTAAGGAAACAACTAAGTAGACTGCTAAGGGTCCTAGAGCATGATCCAGAGAATTATTGAGAAGGTGATTATGGAAGCTTATACTTAGCTAGACACCGACATTTGTTCTTAGGAATGTTTTGGATCATAAATGCTTATGGATTGATGGCTATTTTCTTGGGAATAAATGCGTAAGAATGATTGAGTGAGCAAATGCTCGTGAAAAAGAAGTTTTTGTTGACCCAAAGCTCTAATGACATTCAATGGTCTCTTCTTCTATTTGAGTGCATTCTCTTGAGCATAATGACATATTTTCTTTGTTGGGTCTGATCACTCCCTTATGGATAACCTAACAAATTGATTTGTCATCGGAGGATTTGTGGAGAACAAATTCGGAGAACTTTTTCGGTCAACGAAAAGTTGACCGGAGGAAAACAATGGACGGCCAATGGAGATTGACCGGCGGACGGCTAACTGAATGCGGTCAACAGTAGGTTGACCGTTTGAGAACTGCAGGAGCACCGTTGGATGACGGACGGGTAGCAGAAGACAGTCAACTGGGAAGTTGACCGGATGGCAGTAGAAGACGGTCAACGGGGAGGTTGACCGGATGGAAGCAGAGGACGGTCAACGGAGGTTGACAAGATGAATGCTGAAGACGATCAACGAGAAGTTGATCGGCTGAGCAATTGGGCTTTGGAGACTGTGGAAAGTGACAGCTGGCAGTGGACAGATGTCTTTCTAGGATTGGTTGACAAACTGGCAGTTAGGCTGCAGAGCACGCGTCTGCACAGTGCAGAGCATGCGCCGTCTGCAGGGTATGGGCCTATAGGATGGTTGAAAATTGATGTAGACGTGGCATCTATTATCTGCAAGATGACCAGCTGGGCAGATGGGATTAGGTGGAGTCAGGACGTTTATATATGAGCACCAAGAGCTTCAGGAGCAAGTGGCCCAGAGTGGTGACCGGGTTGGTATGGGAGACAACACCAGGGGTGCTGTGCGCCGGCCGTTGTGTGCGGGGGTAAAACGACGAGTTGTCGTTTCACCAATACTTGTAAAATAAGAGAGCAGAGAGTACCACAGGGAGGAGAGAAAAAGTGGAAAAAAGAGAGGGCGATGAGTAAAACACAAAGAGTGAGGTTTTGTATTCTCGTGTTCTATTCTTTATTTTCACCTCTAGGGCTTGTATAGCCAGGGTGGTTGCTGTACTCTGTCTTTGGGTTTGTGTAACCATTTTACATAGTGAATTTATTGGTGGATTTTATATCCCGTAGTTTTTTCTCTTCGGGTTGAGAATGGGTTTTCATGTAAAAATACTGTGCATTTCTCATGTTCCTTGTCCCTACTGAATGGTGGCTAACGATGACCGGGGTTTGGGTATTCCGCTGCTACCAGATCGAGTGGATACGGATTGTTCGAACTCCAACAAGTGGTATTAGAGATGGCTGAGATCGACACAGGCTCAGAAAGGGTTGCTTGCGGAGGGTGCTGACCGGAAAGGGTTACCTGCGGAGGTGCTGACCTACTGCCGAAGTGAGTGAAGCAACGCAAGGGGAAGCTGCGGAGTGAAGTGCTACAGAAGTGGAGTCGTCAAGGTCTGTGGCGGTCGAAGTGTATCTGATGTCATCGTGGAAGAGTTTGCCATTTAGTGTGGAATTAAATAAAACTGTAAAAAGCACAGCGGAGTCAGCAGGGCCTAGGGCGGACCTGAGCAGGGTCAAGGGTGGAGCTGTGCAGGACCAAAGGCGGAGCTGAGTAGGGCTAAGTGCAGAGCTAGCAGGGCCAAGGGTAGAGCCAGTAGGGCCAAGGGCGGAGCTGACGCCGGGATTCCAGTTGAGGGGAAGCTGCCGGATGGTAGGAGATGATAGTCGTCGGATAAAGGCGAAGGTGTTCCCCACAAGGTCGTGAGGGAAAGTTTGTTGGGTCTGGTCACTCTCTTGTGGGTAACCCAACAAACTGGTTTGTCATTGGAGGATTTGTGGAGAACAAATCCGGAGAACTGTTTCCGGTCAATGTGGGAGAACAGTGGACGATCAATGAAGATTGATCGGTGGACGGCTAGCTGAATCCGGTCAACAGTAGGTTGACTGTTTGATTGCTGTAGGAGCACCACTGGATGGCGGACGGGCAGCAGAAGACGGTCAACGGGGAGGTTGACCGGATGGAAGTAGAGGACGGTCAACTGAGATTGACCGGATGAATGCTGAAGATGGTCAACAAGAAGTTGACCGGTTGAGCAATTGGGCTTTGGACACTGTGAAAAGTGGCAGTTGGCAGTGGACAGATGTCTTTTCAGGATTGGTTGACAAGCTGGCAGTTGGGCTGCAAAGCACGCGTCTGCATAGTGTAGAGCATGTGCCGTCTACAGGGTATGGCCTACAGGAAGCTCGAAAATTGGTGAAGACGTGACACCTATTATCTGCAAGATGACCAGTTGGGTAGATGGGATTAGATGGAGTTAGGACGTTTATATATGAGCACAAAGAGCTTTAGGAGCAAGTGGCCCAGAGTGGTGACTGGGCTGGTGTGGGAGACAACACTAGTGACACTGTGCGCCGGCCGCTGTGTGTGGGGGTGAAATGGCGGGCTGCCGTTTCAACAACACTTGTAAAATGAGAGAGCACCATAGGGAGGAGAAAAAGAGTGGAAGAAAGATAGGGTAGTGAGTGAAACACAAAGAGTGAGGCTTTGTATTCTCGTGCTTTGTTATTCGTTTTCGCCTCTAGGGCTTGTGTAGCCAAGGTAGTTGTTGTACTCTGTCTCTGGGGTTGTGTTATCATTTTATATAGTGGATTTATTGGTGGACTTTGTATCCCGTGGTTTTTCCTCTTTGGGTTGAGAAGGGATTTCCACGTAAAAATATTGTACATCTCTCATGTTCCTTGTCCTCACTGAATGGTGGCTGATGATGACCGGGGTTCGAATATTCCGCTACTACCGGATCGGGTGGATATTCCAACACTCTTTTGCTAATGTTGCCTATATAGCATGAGAGGTGGGGCTCGATAGACGTCTAATGTTTATTTCTAATGAGCTGCCATTGACTTTGGCAGTAGTAGATCACCAGATTTGTCGAGGGGCAATGGTTATATCTATTTAATATCTTACCATGTTCTACCTTTTTTTCAATTGATTTTATCTATTTATATTTTTAAAAGATATTATGTCAGGCATATCTTTTCTTTTACTCTTTTAAAAATTATGGTTACTGATCACCTTTTTGAGACATGATCAATTTCTTTTCTTAAATAACACGTTAGTCTTTTAGAAATTTTATAATTTTTCTTGCAATAAACTACTTTTGTGAATTAGGCTAGGCTTACTGCTTGTTAGGTGAACAAGAATGTCTTTTGGGAGCTTGGCCAGTTCCATGGAGTCTTTCAGTAGGTGGGCGGCCTCACTTGGGCTTGGTTGACCTCATTAATAGTTCACAAACCTTTTAACATGATTCTGTCATCCTTGTTCATAATTAGATACCTTACCCTATCTGTCGTGCGTCAGATTTTCATTATCTTCATTTTATTCAAACCCATTATACTCATTCTCTCATATATTGTTTAATCATCTAAGGTTTAGGTCATTTAGGTTTGTGTTGTTTCATGCTCGGTTTATTTAGAGTTTAGGTTGTCTTGGTTCAGTCTTGTTCTAGTCCACGTTGTTCTATTTGGGGCCACTTCAAGTACACTTCACATTTGGGATGAGCATTTTTGGTTCGGGTTATGTACTTTTTTCTTGATTTTTAGGTGAGGTTTAGTTTGGTTACTTGGCAGGTAAGGAGGTCAAATTAGGTTTTTTTTTTTATTCTTTACTTAAAACTGTTATTTGTTATTGCAATCCTCAATTTGGGCCCAAATGTTGTGAGATAAGTATCACTGCGAATCTAAAATTATTTCTTGTCCATTGAAGTAATGTTTAAGTAGGCACCATTTATCAACTACAAAGAAAAATGTATACAAAGGAAGTTATTCTATATCTCTAGAAAAGAGTCGATGTTGTGTGCACGGAGCTAGTAGCACCAAGTGTGGCGTCCCCCTTCAAGGTCATAGGAAAAAATTAGTAGATGATGTTGACATGGAACCACTAGAAACGGAGAAGTGTGAAAGTGGTCTTATTGGTCCCGGAGATATCTAAGGTATCATTATAGGGATTTAGTTTCTAAACGAACTTGGTGGACAATGGACACACTAGAATAGTGGAGGTGAAGTAGTCTTTGGCCTCAAAGATGCTAGCTTGATTGAGATCTCTATAGACCTATTGCTTTATCCTTTAGATTCTCTCCTCTGTAGCACTCGACATAGCTAGTTTGCGGGTATTAAGGAAGATTGAGAGCTTGTTATGGTTGGCAAAGAACCAATTCAATAGTGCTATTTGCCAAAGGGTTATTACTGGAAGATGGCTTTCACCAACTAAATTGTGCCTTGGACACACATCAAGACCTTTGGTTGTCACTTGGGCAATGGGTTCAATTTGGCAGAGTCCATTCGGACTATGTGATTGGAGGCATAAGCCTCCTTTGTATGACTAGTCCTTAATGAACAAATTCCTAGGTCGTGGCTATTGTGGTCATTCTTGTATGAAAGTACTTGGATCTGAGAACTTAGATTATGTCCGAGGACTCAGATTGAGAATGAGAACTTTGCGCGGTTATGGTCCACGAACTTGTTCGCAGAGCAACTGACGACTTGTGCAGTATAGTTTCGAGAATCTGTGAGCAGCACTTGAGTCTGAGGACTTTGACAAAGGTCTGAGGACTCTGATGATAGCATGAAAGCAGATCTGTCACTTGTGTAGGAAATCTGCAGAAAACCGCCCAGCAGGTCAACAAAATGTTGATCGACTGTGAGGAGAAGTTAGTCAATTGAGGCTTGACCATCATCAAAAGTTGTATGGCCCGAGAGCACATGTGGATACAAACTCAAAAGATTGACTGGGTATAAGAGTTTTTTGGAGAATATGTGCAGTCTCTGTAGAGTGGACGTCATTGCAGAGCCATTGCAGAATTATACGTGCACCAGGTGGCTACCTGTACATGCAACCTCCATACTGGCTAGGCTGTTGTGCAAATAGCCTGTATATATATGTATTGAGTTCTATGATTTAAGAAGTGAGTGAGAGAGAAAAAAGATTTTGTACGTGTAAGTTTTTTAGCGTGAATGTATGAAGAGACAACACTGTGAGTGATTTGTGCTTTTATTCTCAATTCTCTTCTCCTATGGTTTGTGTAACCGTGAAACTTGTGTAGTGGACTTGTTTGTGGACTGCATATCCCGTAATTATTTTTCTTATTTTAGAAGAATTTTTTATATAAAATATTGGTATTCTTCTTCTCTTCCTTATATCTTCTACTCTGCTACTTGTTCTTATTTGGTTGGTTGGATACTATTTTTCTAACAAGTGGTATCAGAAATAGGCTGAGAGCTTGTAATTGAATGGTGTAGTCTTTAAAGAACTTGTCGTTTAATGTGGAGCAATTTAATGGGTAAGGTAGCTTTATCCTTTGGTAAGAAAGGGTGAAGAACATCTTGACCCGAGAAGGAACGGTGAAAGTGTTGAGGAAGAAGGATGAGAAGCTGGAGAACTTAACTGAGGAGGAATGGAAGGACAAGAGGGATCTTGCAAACTATAACATCAAATTATATCTGGTGGACAACACGCTGTAGGAGGTCCTCGGCTTGTCAGACTCGACTGAGGTCTGGGAGAAGTTTAAAGGTAGAAATTAGTCCAAGTCCTTGATTTATAGGTTGCATGTAAATAATCAGTTTTATGAACTGCGTCTGTCCGAAGGGGGAAGCTTTGAAAAGCACCTGAACGAGTTTAATAGGATCATGACATAGATGTCGGCCTTTGATGAGGAAATCAAGTAGGAGGGCAAGGAGTTGGTGTTACTGGCTTCTTTGCCAGCCTTGTATGACGACATTGTGACAACCTTGTTGTTTGGAAATGATATACTTAAGTTGGACGAGGTCGTTACATCCTTACTCCTGAATGAGGCAAGGAGGTCTCAAGGGACCTGCACTTCTTCCCACTCCGAGGTACTCGTAACTGAGTCACGGGAAAGAAATAAGGGGTGTGGCCCAAAGCATGGTGAAACGGGTCACAGTAAGTCCCACTCAAGGTTTCAAAACGTTGAGTGTTAACATTATGGTAAGAAATGCTACATAAAAAAATACTGTTACAAATGAAAGCGTTAAAACGCTGAAAGGAAAAAATAAAGCAGAAAAGGGACAATGAGAAGAAAATGCATCGGTCTCAATAGTTATAGGAGGGGATCTCCTGTTAATTTGTGAAATAGATGACATGATGAGCATGATGGATCACGAGTCCGACTAGGTGATAGATACAGGTGCTTCTCTGCACGCCACCTCCAGAAAGGGATTGTTTACTTATACTCTGGGCGATTTTGGAGTAATAATGATAAAAAATAAAGGTACGTCACCAATTATTGGTAGAGGTGACGTGTTGCTGGTCACCAATAGTGGGATAAGGTTCTTGTTGAAAAATGTATGGTATGTTCCTGATATCCGACTGAATATAATTTCAGCCGACAAATTAGATAATGATAGTTATTGCAATACCTTCTGTGAAGGGGAATGGAAGTTGACCAAAGGGTCTCTGGTTGTTGCTCGTGGAAAGAAGAGGTTCGGCCTGTATGTAATGAAGGCGTCTACTGTAGCCGGAGATGTGAATGCAACGAGCAGTGAGGAGTCCTTGGACTTATATCACCGTAAGTTGGGCCACATGAGTGTAAAAGGATTATATCATTTGGCCAAAAAGGGCCTTATTCCGGGATTGAAGGAAGATGGACCGAGGACTTTCCTCACTTCATGGCCGAAAAGTAACGAAGGGTCTCTTTTCATGGAGACTCATCCTCTATGAAGGCAAAACTACTTGGCTTGGTTCACATCGATGTGTGTAGGCCATTTAAAGAAAAGTCATTTGGTGGGGCTCAGTACGTCGTAGCTTTTATTGATGACAGTTTGAGAAAATTGTGGGTTTACCCACTTAATACTAAGGACCAAGTTCTTGGTACATTTGAGAATTTTTATACACTGGTGGAACGACAGACGGGAAAAAAACTGAAGATTATCCGAAGTGACAATAGTGTCGAGTACATTAGGGTATTTGATACCTATTACCAAAAGTATAGCATAAGGTATCAGAAGACGCCACCAAAGACGCTACAATTGAGTGGAGTGATCGAGCGGATGAACTGCACACTCTTGGAAAGGGCCAGGTGCCTACTTTTTGAGGCAAAGCTTCATTGATCTTTCTGTGTAGAAGTTTTGAAGACAGAGGCCTATGTCATTAATAAGTCGCCCAGTAGGCCTTTGAGTGGTGAGGTGCTAAAGAAGATTTGGATTGGGAAGGAGCCGTCTTATGACCATTTTCGGGTGTTTGACGGTAAGACCTTTATTCATATCTTAAAAGATAAGAGGACTAAGTTTGAGCCAAAGACGAAGAAATGCGTCTTTCTGGGTTACGAGGAAGATAAATTTGGGTGTAGACTTTATGACCTAGTTGAGAAAAAACTTGTATGGTCAAGGGATGTGATCTTTACTGAAAGTGAAATAATTGAGGATATTGGTAAAAAGACCATATTTGATGATGGTTGGATGGATAAGATAAGTGTTGATACTATCTGCCCAATACTTCTTCACTATGAGGTCGATGGCCCAGGAGTGGCCGAGGAGAATAATGAAGAAAGCACAACATCGGATGAAGATGAGAATGAAGTCATCGTTCAACCGATCGAGGAGATTCCTATCCGATGCTTCACAAGAGATAGGAGACTGTTCGTCCACCTATCATCCAGTGAGTACATTTTGCTCAATAATACAGGTGAGCTTAAAGATTTTAATGAGGCTATGAATGATGAGAATAAGGAGAGATGGTTGGAAGTCATATAAGATGAAATAAACTCTCTACATGAAAATCATACATTTAATTTGGCCAAACTGCCTAAGGGGAAGAGAGTTCTAAAAAATAAATGAGTATTCTATTTGAAGACAGATGAAAATACCATGCAACTAAGGTACAAGGCACGACTGATAGTAAAGGGCATTAATCAAAGAAAGGGCATTGATTATAATGAGATATTTTCCCTTGTAGTAAAGATGTCAACAATAAGGGTTGCGCTTGGTTGGGTAGCTGTTCTGAATTTGGAGGTAGAGCAATTAAAAATTCAGACAGTATTTTTTCATGGTATTCTTGAGGAAAAAATTTATATGGAATAGTAAGAAGGTTTTGCTGTCAAAGGGAAGGAATGATTAGTATGTCGTCTAAGGAAGAGCCTGTAAGGATTAAAATAGGCTCCAAAATAATGGTATAAAAAGTTTAAATCTGTCATAGTTGGCCAAGGATACAGAAAGATAACTTCTGACTACTGTATATTTTTACAAAGATTTTTCCAGAACGACTTTGTCATCCTTCTCTTTTACGTGGACGACATGTTGATGTCTAATAAAACAGTGCTCGGATCATGGAACAGAAGTAGTTGGGATAGTCATTTGCCATGAAGGACCTGAGGCCAGTGAAGTAGATTCTAGAAATTAGAATATTTCACGACTGAAAGAATAAGAAGTTATGGCCATCCCAAGAGAGCTATATTGAGAAGGTGCTACATCACTTTAACATATATAAGGCTAAACTAGTGAGCACCCCACTGGCCAACCATTACAGACTGAGCAGTCGACACAATCCTTCTACTAATAGAGAAAAGGTCAGTATGAAAGGCATCCCATATTTCTCGGTTATTGGTAACCTAATGTACACTATGGTGTGTATGCGGCCAGACATAGCATATACTTTCGGCACCATCAGTCAATTTCTGTCCAATCCTGAAAAAGAGTATTGGTCTGCAATCAAGTGGATTTTGAGATACCTTCGGAGAACTTCCAAAATGTGTCTATACTTTGGAGGTGACAAACCTTTGTTGGTAGGATATACCGATGCAGATATGGCCAGAGACATTGACACTGAAAAGTCAACATCGAGATACTTGGTCAAATCTTACTGGAGGACTAGTCTCCTGACAGTCAAAGCTGCACAAATGTGTTTCTCTTTCTACTACTAAGGATGAATTTATTGCAGTGATAGAGACTTGCAAAGAGATATTATGGATGAAAAAGTTTATCCAAGAATTGGGCTTTAGGTAGGAGAGATATGTGGCACTTTGTGACAATCAAAGTGTCATACACTTTTATAGAAATTCCTCATTCCACTCAAGATCGAAGTATATTGATATTCGATATCATTGGGTGAGGAATGTTATTGAAACAAGATTGATGTCACTTGAAAAAGTCAAAATTGAGAAAAATGGGACGGACATGATGACAAAAATTTTGCCAAGAGGAAACACCGAGTCTTGCTAGAGTTTGGCTAGGCTACTAGATTTTGATTTCATACGGTTGTTAGGGGAAGTTTGTTGTTGTCATCCCCGTATGAAAGCACTTGGGTCCAAGGACTTAGATTATGTCTGAGGACTCATATAATATCCTGGATTTTATCCGATTTAATTGGGTTATTTATTATTTTAGGTAATTTGGGTATAACAAAAAATTAAGTAAATATTATAAAATTTTGGATGGTATTTGGATTTGTTAGGCTGATGTCTGAAGTGCGCCCATTCAGTTACCCGAATATCGATTTACGTTTTTGAATATAAGAAACGGATAT
>JAODPA010006427.1:0-13859 GCA_025585075.1 Nepenthes mirabilis | reverse complement strand
CGTGAACAATCAAGTTTCGACCCCGTTAAAAGTAGCAGAAGCAGTATATATAATAACAAATATCCGATACACGTAAAGAATATTTAGGATTAGATGCTAACGAGATAACAAGCACGCACAATACAAACAACGATGGCGTACATGGCTTTTAAAGCTAACAAGCCTTTAAAGCTGTTAACGATATAACAAATCTTGTACATGGCGTACAATGTCAAGCTTTTAAAACTAATGTGACCTTAAATGATGACGAAAAAGAAGATGGTGAAAAATATTCTGAAGATAGCCCTGTCAAGTACATGGCTTTTATGACCTCCATGTGTAACAATTTAGTAGAAAATATTAACCAATCTGATGACTCTGTGGATGAGTCCGAAGCTGAATTCGATGGCCTTCAAGAAGTATATGACAAACTGTTTAGGGAATGTTTAAAAGTGAAGAAACAAAATAAAATCTCAAACAGTAGGGTCCTTGAGTTGGAACAAGAAAAATTAGTTCATCAATTCGAGTTAGATTCTAAAACCCAAGAAATTGAGAATCTGAAAATTTCATTTGCTAAACAACTCACAATTTTAGAATCTGAACTTGAGACTTTTAGAAAAGATTTAAAATAATTCTTGAATGGGTTTACAAAATTAGATCATATGCTCAGGTTGAAAAAAATTGGTAAAAATAAATAGGGTTTGGGGTATACTGCAAATATTGTTCAAAATGACGTAAAACCTAAAACTATATTTATTCCCGCCACGAATATTTCAAACCAACATATCATCACACCCAAAGTCATTAAGATCGTGCTTCAACGCGTGGATAACAGATTTGGCTCAACTAATCTACATAATCACAAAACTATGAACAATTCTTCCATATCTAAGTTTGTGGCTACCTGTTATGCGTGTAAAAAAGTTGGCCACATTCGTCCTCAATGCTACACCATGAATCCTTTGTACAACCAAAGAAAATGGCTAAACATGAATAAAGTTGTTGATCATATTCAGCAATTAAATGAACAAGTTAAAAGGTTAAATCAGAAAGTGATTTCGGGGAGACAAATTTGGATTAAGAAAAGTGAGCTACATTACCCCTTGATCATTCGTGACAAAAAGAGGGAGACTTAATTCATTTTGATAGGGGGAGATTCGGGGAGACGGAGCCGAATTTTTCATGTTATGGGGAGTTATTACGCTTTCAAGTTTTGTTAGGGGGAGACCTGTTAGTTTAGAGAGTGTGAGTTCTACTTATCAACACAGCAATGCTACTTGTATTTCGTTCCTCTGACTGCTGTATGTAAGTTTTCTTCTTCCATTGGTTATTTATATTATACTATTTGTACTAATCATGTTTGTCCAGGTAATACCGTTACAGCATCACTACAGCCGTCAGTGTATCAACACAGCAACGCTAGTGTAGATGTTTACATTTGTGTATTATATTATTTATCTTTTTCACTAGGCGTAAACTTTTATGTACACGGGTTCTATCTCGATGGTATCTGAATCCGTACTTCTCTTATCTTTATTTATTTTCTGGGTTTTGTCACGGAATTGCTAAAGGGGGAGATTGTTAGGATTATTTTTATAATTGGCATATTTCGTGACTGTATGTATTTTTTATTAGTGTCGGGTTATGCTTATTCTCAGATCAACATATGTACCGTGCCTGCTTCCCGCCCTCCAATAGCTCGAGCCGATACGAAGCCTCCATGCCCACCTGGCGCTCGACATCCGCTCGTGCCGTAAAACCAGAATGTATCCCGCTGCTAGGCGCTCGATACTCGCTCGAGCCAAAAAAACAGAAGGGTGCCCGCTCGCTGCTCGCCTTCTGGCCGCTCGAGCGCAACTCGAGCGCCGGTGCAACGAGCAAAATTTTTGAACTTTTTTTGCACCCTCTATAAATACATGCCTTATATTTTTGAAACCCTAAGACGACTAGAGACTCTTTTGATAGTGTTGGAGCCATTTTACTTGAGAGAAGAGCATTCTTCTTACTTTTTAATCTTGCTCCGATTGAGAAAATCGAACATACTACGCTTTATATCGTTGTGCCTCATGTTCTAACGGTTTTTCTCTTCGTTTCTCTTTACTGTTTAAACTCTTTCATCTTTCTACCTTCGCTGGAGACGTCGGTACATTGAAGAAGGAGATTCGATCTTGGTTGGCAATTCAAGTGACACGAGAGGAAATATTAACGTGAAGACCGAAAGGTGTCCGGTTCCGTTGCCGCGAGCAAATCTAAGGAGTTCCTTGGTGGGGTCACGTGACGGGAGTAAGTCGGCTAGGTTAGCGCGTCGTTACCACTCGGTCTATAAGTTGATTTTCATAGTGCATTGCTTCCCTGGCCGTTGAAGCCCGGAGTGTTTTTCTCGATTACCGTGGGTATCAAATTTTTACTTCGTCACCAAAAAATCGTGTCTTTATCATTATTGCTCATCGTTGTTTGTATTGTACATACTTGTTATCTCGTTAGCATCTAACCCTAAATATCCTTTATGTGTATCTCGTTGTTTGTATTGTGCATGTTCGGTTTTCTCAATCGGAGCAAGATTAAAAAGTAAGAACAATGCTCTTCTCTCAAGTAGAATGGCTCCAACACTATCAAAAGAGGCTTTGGTCGTCTTAGGGTTTCAAAAATATAATGCATGTATTTATAGAGGGTGCAAAAAAACGTTCAAAAATTTTGCCCGTTACATCGGCGCTCGAGCTTAGCTCGAGCGCGTGGTGGGCGCACAGAGGGTTTCCAGAGAAACCCTACGTGCGCTTGAGCGGCCAGAATGCGAGCAACGAGCGGGCACCCTTCTGTTTTTTCGGCTCGAGCAGGTATTGAACGCCGGGCAAGCGGGATACATTCTGGTTTTGCGGTTCGAGTGGATGTCGAGCGCCAGGCGGGCGCGGAGGCTTCGTACGGGCTCGAGCGACCGGAGGGCGGGAAGCAAGCACGGTACATATGTTGATCCGAGAATAAGCATAACCCGACACTAACAAAAAATACATACAGTCACGAAATATGCCAATTATAAAAATAACCCTAACAGTTTTAAATTTTGACAAAACTCCCATAGCTTGACACTAAACTATTTGTCCCTACTTATAATGAACAATAACTGAAGAAAAATCTACATTCCAATATGGAACATCAAATGTATTAAATTACAACTTAAGGCACATAGCCCAAAAAATACAAATATTTTGATATGAAAAAAGTTACAAAATATTTTCTAATACAACAATTTTGAATATAATATAGCATATTTGATTTAATCTCCCAAAAACTCATCTAATCAAAAAGTTACACATATGTGTGTGTAAAGATATATATTGCAAAAATATGAGGAAAATAAATAATTATAATTATATGTAAAATGTAGAATAAGTAAGAACCAATAGCAGTAATAAACCTCACTATTTGCGATCAAATTATAAATTTTTATTATTATATATTGGCAGGTTTTAGTGGGAGGATTTTTTTATTTTTCCATTTAAATATCCTTAGTTTATTATTATTGCCCACAGAGTTAGGAGATAAGGAGATCCCATGGCTCAATGGAAGACATAATGACATGAATCTTAGTTGGATAAGTGTGTCTCCACCTACACTAACTCCCCATGTCCACATCCAATATTTGAATCATAAAGTTTTAGCTCTTTTTTTTAAAAAAATGATGGGTACATCAGTAATGGGCTGACCCAAAGAAAGGTCAACGGAAATCTAAGAAGGCCAATCAATATTTTTGATGGCCCAATGAGAAGACGGGCCCAGGAATTGGAAAGCCCAAGACGGTCAACGTTGGCGTTGACCGTCTTGGCGGCTAACTTGCTCGTAGACGATCAACGCATTGTTGACCGCCCTTGTGCAGCTTGATTGAGCCTTTAGAGGCTTTGCTACAGTAATGGGCCTATTCCATTCCGGCCCACAACCCATCAGTTGATCGCTAGTTACTCGCCCTTCGTTTACCACGAAGGCGGCCAGCACGCTGACGGTCAACTCAGATGTTAACCGTCTACGCCCTACACATTTGGCCAAAATGACGCCTTTCTACAGTAATAGGCTTGCTCCGTTTGGGCCCACCACTCATCAGGCGGCCAACCACAGCTTTCCAAGTGTCTTCCACGATCTCAATTTACACCAAAAAGGATACTAACAAGATTGGCGTCCTTCAAAATAAGGAAAGTGCCAGATCTTCCCAATTCCTTGCCAGCCAAGGCACTCCAACGGTAATATGCTGAGGAGGAAAGAAACCTACTTGGAAGGTTGTTGACCACCTCACAAGGAAACAATCATAATCAACATGGCAACCGACATCTGCTCCAGAAGACAAGCCTTCCAGCAAATCAGGAAGGCAATCGCTCCTTCCAAAAAATGAGAATTGTCCTATCGACTACAAAAGAAGCCATTGAATTATTATTCCAGGCATGCTCTCTTTAATGCTTTCACACAGGCTCTCAATTATACTATCTGATTGAGACTCTCAACTGCACTCTTGATTACTCTCTTAATCACGCATAGCGCAAACCAAGTGCTCTCAGCCTTATTTAGAGCTTTCTGCTATTCCAGACACCTTCACCTAAGGCACACAAAACGCGCCTCTCACAGCCGTTTACTGCTTTCCCACCTCCCAAATTCAAGAAGGCCTCACGCCTCTCTTACATCGGGGAAACACACTCTGCTTCTCTCTAACTCTCTTTTCAGTTCAATTCATTCAGGAGACTGTTTTACTGACTTGAGCGTCGGAGTATTTTCGGTGGGATAACTTTTTGCCGATAACGCTGACCTCTTGTTCGTTTTAGTGGTGTGCAGGATTCGTACTCAATGAACGAAGCCGGTTTAAACTATCCAGAAGAATCAGAATCTGTTCGAAGTCGGATTTAGGTACGCATCATTGGCGCCGTCTGTGGGATTGCTTACTAAAAGCCTACCATAAAATCTGCACAAATTCTCCCTGTCACCTTCTGATTCTGCAATGGTGAACACGATAGCCCAGGCTAGCGATCCCGCTAGAGAAACTGCTAACCCCTACCAGGACCATGCTGCTGATGTTTTGGTCAACGGGGCCACAGGCGGGGTTCCACCGCTTTATTTTTAACAACTGGTGGAGCAGATGCAGGCCAACAATCGCCTGCTCCAATTACTTTACACGCAGAACGAGCAACGATAACAAGCGACTCCACCAGCAGCCATTCTCACTCCTGCCACCAAAAGGGGTGGCCAAAGGAAGAAGAAGCCTACCAAAAGGCCCACAAAAGTCGGAGACGTTCCGGCTCCAGCGTCCTCCATCGTTCTTGGCCAGAACAGGCCTATGGAACGCTCCGAGAGTACGTCCCCGACAGAGAGCTCAGAAAGAAGAAATCATTGATACTCTCGGGCGTAAGACCACCACACAGTCTAGGAGCGAGCCTCCAGGACTACCAGATCCACAGGAGGCAGTAGCCAACCGGCTGCTGAACCTGCCAGGGACAAGACGGAGTTGAGAAAATTTCTCAACTCCAAACGATCAGCGAACGCCACTCGCGCCGATCTGCGAGTAGACCAAATCTGGAACCACGTGTTTCAGAATCACGAGCGCCATCGACTTTGACAGATCTTCTTTCACTGCGGAGATCTTGAACCATCCACTGCCATCAAAGTTTAAGATGCCGTCCCTTGACTTATATGATAGGGGCAGTGATCCGGTTGATCACTTGGATCACTTTCGCACCCATCTAAGTCTATAAGGGCTAGAAGACTCGACAATGTGCCGCTACTTTTCACTCATCCTGAAGGGAGACGCCAGAATCTGGTTTCACCATCTCCCTTCAGGCACTGTCGGCAGTTTCCGTGAGCTCACGGATCTCTTCCTGACTCAGTACGCTTTGAGCCGACGGGAAGAGAAATAGCCGTGGCACCTCTCCCACATAAAGCAGAAATCGGGAGAGAACCCACGGTATTTCCTGGATCGCTTCGTGGCTGATGCTAAAAGGATCCCCAGGATCACAGAGGAGATGAAGTTGGGCAGTTTCATCTCAGCGCTTACTTTTGGTGACTTTTTCAAGCATCTTGCCCACAAGAATCCTCAAACCTTCCGCAAGACGGAATCCATCACCAGGGCGTATGCTGAGCAGAAAAGGCCAACGAGGCAAAACGTCCTGAGCGGATGGATCAGCCTCGGCCGTTCCCTGGTGAAGGAAAGAGAAAATACAGCGGCGGAGAACACACCCGCCAGAAGCAGCACCAGACTGGGCCCCCAGAACACAAAGATTATGGGCCCACCAGTTTCACACCTCTGACAGACATGCGCGCCAACGTCCTCATGCAGATCCGTGGGATAAAATTTCTGAAGTGGCCCAAACCACTGAAGAAAGACTCTGGAAACCAGTTAAAGTACTGTGACTTCCATCGCTCTGCTGGCCATTCAACCGAGGATTGCAAGACACTGTAGAGGGAAATTGAGGACCTGATTCGCAGAGGACACCTCACGAAATTTGTTAGAGGTCCTGGACAGAACTCAGGAGCAGCTGATGAAGAGGGGCAGGAGCAAACTCCTCCTCGGAACAAGATTGCCACAGAAGTGGTTAATATGGTCACCACCCGACCTGCCAGGAGCACGGCAGACAGTAAGGAGCAGCAGACTAGGAGGAAGAAGCAGCGCATAGTAGATAATACTATTAGCTTCAGTGATTGTGACACAAATCATGTAATGTCCCCTCATGCTGATCCCTTTGTAATCTCAGCACTCGTATCAGATGGTACTTCAAACTACCAGCTGAAACGAGTTTTTATTGATAATGGTAACTCTAAGGACTTGCTTTACTTGGATGTGTTCTTTAAATTAGGCTTAAAAAGAAACCAATTAAAACCCGCAGAAGGACCTTTATACGGCCTTGACAACGAACCAGTACCCGTTCAAGGGACAATCCAACTGGAAGTCACCCTGGGCACTTATCCAAAAATAGCAAATTGCATGCTAACCTTTCTGGTAGTTGACCTGCCCTCAGTATACAACGCTATACTGGGCAGACCTTACCTGGCGGCATTTGGGGCAGTTACCTCGATTCCGCACCTCAAAATAAAATTTTCAACACCTTACGATGTTGGGGAGGTTTTAGGCGACGAAATAATTGGGCGGATATGCTACATGTCCCAGATTTCCCTAGCGGCAGCCTAGCACGGGGGGAGAACTCAATCACCGAGACGAGACCACCCTGCAACAGGCGCAGCCCGGTGAAGCCACAGATCTGGTCCCACTAAATCCAGAGGAACCGGAGAAGTGTGTACAGATTGGCGGCTCACTCACTGGCATACTACGCGCTGAACTGATTGTGTTCCTGCAGTGGAACGCTGACTTGTTCATATGGACTCCCGCAGACATGCCCGGGATTTCGGCTGAGGTGATGGTCCACAAGTTGGGCCTTGATCCTGATCGAAAGCCGGTCAGGCAGAAGCGGAGGAACCACTCCGTCAAAAAACTGATCGCCATCCGAGAGGAGGTGAAAAAGCTACTGGACGCTGGGTTTATCAGAGAAGTTCAGTACCCGGATTGGCTCTCAAATGTCGTCCTGATCAAAAAGAGCAACGGAAAATAGCGAATGTACGTCGATTTCACCGACGTCAACAAATTCTGCCCGAAAGACAACTTTCCATTATCCAGGATCGACTTACTGGCTGACTCCACGACTGGACATGAGCTACTCAGCTTCATAGATGCCTATTCGGGTTACAACCAGATTCGAATGAGTCCGGAGGATGAGGAGCATACATCTTTCATGACGGATCAAGGCACCTGCTGCTACAAAGTGATGCCCTTCGGACTGAAAAATGCTGGAGCAACTTACTAGCGACTGGTCAACAAGATGTTTGAAAAGCAGATTGGTCGCAACATGAAGGTCTACGTCGACGACATGCTCGTCAAGAGTAGGGTCACTGGCGACCACATACGTGACCTGAAAGAATCGTTTGAGGTGCTCCGACAGCACCGAATGAAGCTGAATCCAGCCAAGTGCGTCTTCGGCGTAGCCTCTGGGAAGTTCTTGGGTTTCATCGTCTCCCAGTGAGGGATCGAGGCAAACACAAAAAAGATTAAGGCCCTCGCTGACATGGCTCCCCCGCAAAATGTCAAAGACGTCCAGCGATTGATTGGGCGGCTGGCTGCTTTGTCCCGCTTCCTCGCGAAATCTGACGACAAGTACCAACCCTTCTTTAAAGCGCTAAGAGGAACGAAATCCAACGGATTCCAGTGGACGACTGACTGCCAGACGGCCTTCAATGAATTGAAGCAGTATCTGGCCAGCCCGCCACTGCTTGCGTCGTCAAAGGATGGAGAGGAGCTGTACCTTTACCTGTCAGTATCAGAAGCGGCCCTCAGCTCCGTCCTTGTGCGCCAGGAATCCGACACCAAACAGCCGGTCTACTATGTGAACAAAATATTGACCGGCCTAGAAACGCGCTATCCACGCGCTGAAAAAATGGCCCTGGTACTTATCTTTGCAGCACGGAAATTGAGGCCATACTTTCAGGCACACCGCATAGTGGTCCTTACTGACCAGCCGCTGAAAGGTATACTCCAGAAACCCGACGTTTCTGGACGGCTCGTGAAGTGGGCCATTGAATTGGGTGAGTTCGACATCGAATTCAGGCACAGACCTGCCATAAAGGCACAAGCTCTGGCTGACTTCATCGTTGAGACCACGACCCCGATTTACGAGGAACAGCCCACAGAAAACGAAGAGCAGCCCGTTGAGGTCCCAAAATGGACACTCCATGTGGACGGATCGTCCACGGACAGTGGCAGCGGAGCAGGGGTGGTCCTTACGACCCCTGATGGATTCGAGATCAAGTATTCCCTAAAGCTTGACTTTCAGGCGACCAACAACGTCGCCGAGTACGAAACCCTGCTAGCTGGCTTGCGATTAGCAAAGGAGTGCTCTGCCAAGAGGTTGGCGATTTACAGCGACTCCGAATTAATCGTCAACCAGGTCAATGGGGGCTTCGAGGTGAACAACCATTCCTTGGCCAGATATCTAGCAAAGGCAATGGAAGCCATCCAGGGTTTCAGCAAACTGACCCTGATACACATTTCTCGAGCTGAAAACTAGAAGGCAGACCGGCTGGTTAGAGCCGCCGCTGCCGAAAATCCAGAACAGTACTCGAGTGATATGAGGGAGGTCCTGAATGCTCCCAGCATAGAAAAACAGGAGGCGATGCAGATTTTTGAGGTGAAAAACTGGATAACGCCCTACCTTAGGTACTTGGCCGACGGATCACTCCCAGATGACACCGAAAAGGCCAAGCGAATTAAAAAGACAGCTGGCTGGTACACGGTTGTTGATAGGCGACTGTATCGTCGTGGATACTCGACTCCGTACCTCCGCTGTCTATCACCTGAGGAGGAGGACTACGCGCTGAGCGAGGTTCACCTCGGGATTTGTGGATCACACGTAGGCGGAAAAAACCAGGCCTCAAAATCATGCAACAGGGCTATTATTGGCCCTCGATGAAAAAGGACGCGCTTGAGTTTGTGAAGAAATGTGAAAGTTGGCAGCTTCATGGCAACCTTCACCACCAGCCGTCCGCGGACCTGAAGTCACTTCAGGCTCCATGGCCGTTCGCGTAATGGGGGCTCGATATACTCGTCCCATTTTCCCTTGCCACGGGACAGAGAAAGTTTATCATCGCGGGTATCGACTACTTCACCAAGTGGGTCGAGGCAGTCCCGCTAGCAAAAATCACCGAGCACAATGCACTGAAATTTCTTCGCCAAGGCATTGTCTGCAGGTTCGGCATCCCAGAGGTCGTAGTGACCGACAACGGGACCCAATTCTCGGGAAAATATTTCACCAAGTATTGCTCCAGCCTTGGGATCAAGCTGGTCCACACTTCGGTGGCATACCCCCAGGGCAACGGGCAGGTGGAGGTCATGAACCGTACGCTACTCCACGGGTTAAAGACTAAGCTGGAGGACGTCGGGGGCTCCTGGGCTGATGAGCTCCCTTCCGTCCTCTGGTCTTATTGTACAACCCCAAAAGAACCAACACGCGAGTCACCCTTCAGCCTTTGTTATGGGACTGAAGCAGTGATTTCGGTCGAAATCGGGCTTTCAAGTCTCAGGGTGGAGTCTTTCGTCCGACAGACCAACTCCCAGAAAATCAGGGAGCACTTAGACTTGCTAGAGGAAGCTCGCGACACCGCCAGAATACGGACAGCAGCATACCAACACCGAGTTACCTGGTGCTACAATAAAAAGGTGAAAGCCCGACAATTTGACGTTGGGGACCAGGTCCTACGAGGCATCGAGGCCACAGGCAAGCTGGCCGGCCGAAACAAGCTTTCTCCCAACTGGGAGGGACCTTTCCTTATCTCCGCCGTCCTGCGCAACGGAGCATACAAGCTCTGGAACCAGGATGGAAAGTTGGTCCCACGAACGTGGAACGCAACCCACCTAAAGCGCTACTTCCAATAGGGAACCTAGGTACGCACTCACACTCTTGTGTGCATTCATTCGCATGCTTGTTTTAATTTGATAAAATGGGGAGTTTACTTAGCATATAGAATCCTAGGTTGTATATGAACTGTGTTTGCCTTGTAGGTTTACCCGACCTAGACTGCCCCTAAGTCGGGAGGGTTTTCACCCTCTCGTTAAACCCTAGGCATCTAGGTGGCCCAGAAGTGGTCTGAAACCTTGGTCATCTAGGTGGCCCATAAGCGGTCTTAAACCCTAGTCATCCAAGTGGCCCATAAGCGGTCTGAAACCTTGGTCATCCAAGTGGGCCTATGAGCGGTTTGAAACCCTGGTCATCCAGGTGGCCTATGAGCGGTTTGAAACCCTGGTCATCAAGGTAGCCTATGAGCGGTTTGAAACCTTGGTCATCCAAGTGGCCCATAGCGGTCTAAAAACCTTAGAGGGCAAGTATGACACACGCGACGACCTCCTTTCGGGGAGCAGCAACGTCAGTCAATGACGGTCGAAGGGAGAAATGTTTCTTCTCCAACATTGGCAGCCCAAGTCTTCACTTGCACGGCGTCACCAGGCTGGTTATTACAACCTCCTGCCCAACTTAAGGATCTTATTCCTTAGGCAGCCAGCCAATCAGGTTGGCTACCCCACGTACTAGCCTTCTTAACGAAAGGATAGCGTGATTAAACAATAGTGAGAAGCGTTCCTTCTCTAACGCTGACTGCCCAAGTTTCCTCTTGAACAGCACCGCAAGGCTGGTTAACGCAATCACCTGCTAAGCTTAGGGACTCAGCTCCTTAGGCAACCAAGCAACGGTCACCGACCAACCAGATTGGCCGCCCAATGCAACAACTCACGCAAACACAAAAGGCAATAAAAGACGGTGGACACCAAACTGAAAAGGATTTCTATTTTATTACTCACAAAGTGTATTATAATTTACACGAGGTCCAAAAAGTAAAAGAAATACAAAAGGCTACGGGGGCAGCGGACCACCGTGGCTGTCTCGGGGCTCTCCCTTCAAATATTCCTTACGTTGCGCTGCGCGGTTTCTCTGATTGATAAACTCCACTGGGAAGTCAGGAACGATTAACCGTGCAACGCGCCATCCAATGTTGAGCCCCTCCAACAGTCGGGCGTGCAGCGTGCCCCCAACCTCATGGGGGCTCATCCGAGTGGCGAGCTCATTCTCTACGGCGGCGGCTCGATCTGCAAGGCGTTTGTTGCTCGCCTTAAGTCGATCCTCCTCCTCCTTCAAGCGAGCAACCTCGGCCTTCAGCTCAGCGTTCTCTGCCTCCACGCCCGCCATGACAGCCTCAAGAGCGGCAGTCTACTCACGGAGCTCCCCTCCTGAGGCGGCTAGCTTGGCCTCTAGCTAGGCAATCTCAGCCTCCCGATCCACAATGATGCGATCACGCTGCTCCACTTCTCGGGAGATAGCCGAGGCCAACCTTCTTGGCTGCACAGAAAAAAAGCAAAGTGGGAGTTTATAAACACAAGAAAGAAAGAAATACAAGTGAGCCATTGCAGAAGTCATACCTCATAAGTCTTCCTGAAGGACCTCACGGGCCTGGACTCCAGGCCTGGTCCAGCTAGTGGTGGAATAGGAGATGACGAGCCAGGAGCACCCTCTCGCGCCAAACACGCCTCTGCCTCATCCAAAATACGATCCAAAAACTCATCATCATCAACAGTAGCGGCGGGTTCCTCAGAGGGCTCCTCTCTTGCAACCTCCAGAGCAGTTGCGACAGGCTTTTTCCTCCTGGCTGCCTTTGGATCAGCTGCTGGTGGATCAGTTCTCGTCAACGACTCCACAATATAAACGCGTGAACCCTCAGGCATGTCGCGAGCTGGCTCCTCCGCGGATTCCATCCAGGCGGCGCCTAGAACAACCTTCGCCGCAGGCTGGGCCAGGATGACTCTTCCGGCCTCCGCTAGCCTATCTACTCCAGAAGTGCTGCCGGATCCGCCGCAGATCCCGGCAGCCACAAGGTCAATCTGTGACAAAGACGATGAGTGCGTGCCAGTTACCCTCTCAGCAGCTTCCTCCGAGGGCTTGGGGCGAATGATCACGCCCCTTGAGTCTTCACGTCTCATCATCATAATCGGAGGGTGCGACTTCTGAACCGGTGATGGCGGTCCCCCTTTAGCCTTCTTGGTCTCCGCCCGGGAGACCAAGAAGTCCCTTTTGAACTCGTCGGGATTGAGCTGTATGGCCTTGGTCAGCCATGCATATGCGGCGCTCTCCGCCGGAGACGGCGTACCAAGGTACGCCTCTGGAACCTTACCCCAACTCCTCGCAATGGGCTATTTCTCTCCCACTTTCACAAAAAAGAATCGATTTTTTCAGTTCTTCAGAGAATCATGAATGGCCTTGTTTATTTTTATTCCTGCACGAGGGCTGAGTAAAATCCACTCCGCCCCCTGGGTCACTTTAAATACAACTTTAACACCAGACATCCTAAATTTATGGCCAAGCTTCCGGGCAAAAATACATAAGGTGCGAAGGTACCTCACCGTGTTGGCATGGAGCTGAGCGATGGGCACTCGTAGAGCCGCCACGATCGACTCCAACTCCTCCGGCAAGGGCAGACGGAGGCCGCTCCTCAGATGGGCCTCGTAGACAGTAATATACCCGTCCGGTGGGGAAAAGGCTTTGTCGTCCTCGCTTGGAACCCTCCAAGCCATCTTTTTAGGGATGTTGAACTCGACGCACAGAGCCTTGACATTATTCTCTCTCAGAACGGACAAGAAATCAGCCACAGAAACCATGATCAGGAAAAGCTTTAGGGTTTCTTTGAAGGCACTTAGTTGAGAAACGAGAACGAAGAAGACAACGGTTTGAATGAGTAATTGATTTCAAAATACTAAGGGAAAACTTAAGCGCCAAGCATGCAGAGGACGCCGTCAGTCCTGTCACGTGTCGCCTCCCCACTTGACCCTACAAAAGGACGGATCTCTGGCGCATTAATGACCGGATCTCCGCCCAACCAAAGGGAGACACGTGTTGTACTCTGTCAGGCAAACGGGCTAGTGGCCACGCAAGACGCTCCCAGAATTGGTAAGGACGGTCAACAATTCTGAAACTCCGGAATTGACCAAGACGGTCAACAATTCTGGTACTCCGAAATTGACCAGGACGGTCAACAATTTTGGTACTCCGAAATCGACTAGAACGGTCAACAATTCTGGTATTCCAAAATTGACCAAGACGGTCAACAGTTCCGGTCAAACTCACCCTCACACCTAACATGCGACTTCATGAGATCCTCAAAGTAAGAAAAGACATCCCATCATGAACATATTGGAGGCTAAAAATCTGACCACCAGTATGGGGGGCTAGTGATGGGTACACCAGTAATGGGCTGGCCCAAAGAAAGGTCAACGAAAACCCAAGAAGGCCAGTCAATATTTTTGATGGCCCAGTGAGAAGACGGGC
>JAODPA010006416.1:0-13860 GCA_025585075.1 Nepenthes mirabilis | reverse complement strand
AATTTAAAATAGTATTTATTCGATTTATTAGATGTGCTCTAAAATATGATCACCTGACCTGATGATATATGAGGCCCATGGATTGCAAGCTTGTAAAAGGATAAGAGATAACTGAGTTGTTTGGTTTAGAACGGAAGAAAATTAGGAAACTGTCCGAATACTTGACTCGCTGAATTGTTGAAATGCTAAAAATATGAATAATTGAGGCACCTAATGGCTCGATAGAAGATTAAATTAAGTATTATGTTCTAATGAACAGTTAAATAAATCGAAAGATGAATGACCATATTGAACATACAGTTATAATTACTAAATGACAAGTATTAAATTATGAGCAATTATAAATTTGTGCAATAGTTGGGCTTCCATTCAGCGTAACACCTCAAATAATGCACAGTTATTTCACTTGTAAAAAGATATATTAATTGATAATAAGGTTATAAATATATCAATTTTTCTCAATAAAAATAGGCCCCAAATCTAAAAGTGACAACATAAGTATGGAGTGCCACTCTCGAGATACTTGTGCTTTTCAATAATTATAGAGTCAAGCACTCCAACTTAAGCATTCTCTCAAATTCACTCATCTCCAATTCCTCATTATCTTTTATTCTTGTAGAAAAATTTTAGACTTGAGAGTTAAAAAATATATCAAGAAACAAGTCTCATATCATTTAACATTTTATTAATTGTTACGATATGTATAATTAAATTAAATGTTCGAAGGTTTGACTCTACGTTATTTGAATAGCTATCCTAATCCCAGGTACATATGATTGGTATCATATACGGATAACGTGGTCAAATCATCTATTCTTACCCCGATCAAAATCTCACTTGTTGAAAAGAAATTCACATTTTCAACAAAATATCAGAATGAATACTCACGCACAACGTCAAACAAGCCAACCGCTGAAAGACATCATGTCTCATGGCTTCAACCCGGAATAGGGTAGCCATGGAGATGCTCACTTTAAAAAAAAATCTGAACATCAAAGCATTGGCAGCCCAAATCAACATGTCCAAGATGTTAAACTCTAAGTATTGACTTCAAGGCGAAGGTTGAGAGACAAGAAGGTTATCTCGAAGATAGCCTATCATCAGTTAAAGATTCCAACGACTCCACAAGAATCCCTCCACACTAATGTTTCATGGCTCGAAGTACACTTGAATTTTGAAGCCAAAGAAAAAAGTCTCAAATGACAAAATCAACAGTATACCTAAGATTTCAGATGTCCATCAATCTGGAAAGAAGGGTCATACAGCTGCATGCCTAAAACCCTCTTGATCAAGCATGTGCCACGTGTATGTGCTACTCATTCAGAGTTGAGGATATTTCTCAATACTAAAAGAATCACCTCCATGACTGAAGTGGACGAGAAAATAAAGCAAATCAAGTAGCACATTTTTTGGAAAAACAATGTTGATCAGATGACAAATTTAGGTTGTACACCTTTCACTGTAGAGATTAAGAAGTATCGACTTCCTTATAAATTTAAAATACCAATATTTAAGCACTATGACAGAAGCACTAATTTAATGGATCATTTAGGCCTCTTTTGAACGTTGTTTGGCTTCCAAAACCTAGAAGATACTGCGCTTTTCTTCTCTTTTCCTTTAACTTTAAAAGGAGACATGAGAATTTGATTTTGCAGATTATAACTAAATTTCATTTGATCCTTTTAGGATTTGACAGATTAGTTCTTATCGCAGTTCACCTTTAGTCGGAGAGAAGAAAAACAATCTTGATACTTTGTCAGGATCCAACAGGCTACAAACAAGAGTCTGAAACATTTGCTTGCTAGATTTAATGCAGTGGCCAAATACATTTCGAATCTCACTGCTAATAAGGTAAAAATGAATACTTTCATAGCCACAATTCAATTAGGTGACTTTTTAAATATTTAATTCAATAGGAACTTAAAATTTTCCTACAGGCAAGTATATCATTTGTATGTACATCACGGTTGATGAGGCCAACAAAACTGTTAGAGCGCTTGGATTATGGGCATCCATTGGTGTCAAATGGTAGAAAAAAGAGAAATGGTGACAACTTCTCCACTTGAAATCATAGAAAGTAATAAAGAATCAAGTTGGACATTCGCAAAGAATACAAACTGCTAAACCCCACACCGCTAAATGATACCTAGACAAACATTCTGATCCAAATATAGAATAAAAATTTTATAAGGTGGTTAAAACTGATCAGGAACCCAAAAACAGGTAATCATTCTAAATGTTATTTCTACCATCAATCTCAGAGATATAATATTAAAGATTGTCAGACACTACAAAAGAAAATTAATGTCCTAATATAAAAAGAGTACCTCAATAAAAATTTACAAAACCTTGGATCCACTGCATGTAATAATAAAGATGACAAGCATTCAGAGCAATCACAGAATCAAGTGGCTAATGGAGTCATAAATATTGCCTATTGACAACAAAGTTCTATCTCATCCTGAAAATACTTTCAATAGTAAAAGATAGAAACTAGAGGTAGAAAATAATGTTATTAATTCTAATAACGATAATATGACACATATAATCTCTCCACATTCTAATCCTCTTGTTATATATTTTCGATGAAGCCCATGACTACTGATTAAAGTAAATCTTTATTGATAATAGAAGTTCATAAAATATTTTTTATTTTGATTCATTTATTAAGTTAGGGTTTAAAAGTAATCAAACGAAATTATCGAATGACCCACTGATAGACCTGATAACAAACCGGTCCAAATGAAAGGAATAATACTATTAAAAGTTACGTTAGAAATATGTCCGAAAACAGCCTCCCATATATTAACCTTCCTAGGTTTAGACCTCCCAACGGTTTACAACACCATACTGGGCTGGCCATGCTTAATAATTTTCAGAGCGGTCACTTTAATCTTATATCTAAAAATAAAGTTCCTAATTAGATATAGGATTGATGAAATTAGAGGAGACCACATCCACTAGATAAAGTTGTTATTTGACGCAAATAAATGGCTCGGCTCCTCCTCCGCCAGCCAAGGGATTTAATTTTTGGGATAAAAACTCACTTCAACAGGCTCCACTAGAAAAGTCATTTCTCCAAATTTTTTCAAACCCGGTAAACTCGAATAAATATATCGAGATCAATAATTCACTAAGGCTAGATCTGAAAGAAAGATTAATTGAGTATTTCAAAATAACTCAAACATTTTTGCCTGAATTCTAGCTGGCACACCGATAATACCAACCGAAACAATAGTTCACAAGTTAAACCTCGTATTAGGGTATAGGCCAATCAAACAATAAGGTCGAATTGTTTTGTAGAAAAACTCATTGCCATCTGCAATGATGCCACTAAGTTAATCGTGATTGAATTCACTGGAGAAGTAATTTATCCGGATTGGTTATTTAAGGTCACCTTTGCTAAGAAAAGTAATAAAAAGTAAAGGACGTGTGTCGACTTTACTGACATAAATAAATTATGTCCAAAAGATAACTTTTCACTGCCAATGATTGACTAGTTAATGGACTTAATATGTGAGATCAACTGTCAAGCTTTATGAATGGTTACTCATGATAAAATCATATTCTGATGAATTCAAAAAATGAGAAAATGACTTCATTTATGACAGATCAGAAAATATATTGCTACAATATAATATTGTTCAAACTGAATAGTATCAAACATACTAAAGATTAGTGAACAAGATATTTGAGTAACATATCTGAAAAAAATATAAAGATATACGTTGATGACTGACTCATAAAAAACTTACTTGTTGATGACCATATTGAAGATCTAGTTGAGGCATTTGAATTGCTAAGGGCATACTGAATGAAGTTAAATTCAACCAAATACTTTTCTAGGGTGACTTTCAGTAAGCTCTTGAGATTCATTGTCTTGCAATGAAAGGTAGAGGTGAACTCAAATAAGATCAAAGTCATAATGAATATGGAATCACCTTGAACTATCAAAGATATCTAGAGGTTAGTTTGAAGACTTGTCACCTTATCCTAATTTTTACTTAAGTCAGTCAAAATATATTTTTAATTTTTCAAGGCATTAAGAGGAGTAAAGACAAATAATTTTTGATGGACAAATGAGTGCTCACAAAATCTTTGAGTTAAAGGAATATAAGGTAAATCCACCTCCACTAACTTGTCCAAAGGATCATAAGGAGTTATATCTCTACCAGACCATCTTAGAAACAGTCTTGAGTGCCATTCTAGTCATGGAAGAAATAAAAATCTACCAACCAATATACTATATTAGTAAAATTTCATCAGACATAAAAATCATATATGCACGAGCTGAAAAGGTTACTTTAACCTTGGTCTTCACCATGAGAAAGTTCTTACCTTATTTCCAAGCTAACAAAATTGTTAGTTTATCAACCATTTAAGGAGATCTTACAAAAATTTGTAATAATCAGACACTTGATTAAATGATTTATAAATTTAGGTGAGTTTGACATAGAGTTTAGAGCGCGACTCTCTCTAAAGGGTTAAGCCCTCACAAATTTTATTGTTAGAATGATGATCTTAATATCAAAAGAGATAAACGAATACATGGAGCAACCCTAGGGTGAGCATCTCTGCCTAAATGTTGCATGTTAATGAAGTGTCTTAACAGTTATGAAGCGGAGCCAAAATATTATTAATAACACCCCCATGGATTTAAGATCATATACTCAATAACATTTGGGTTCTAGGCCACAGAATATGAGGCCCTATTAACCGGTTTAAAGCTAGCTAAAAAATACTCCGTCAAGAACTTGATTGGTTACAATGATTTTGAGCTAATAGTCAATCATGTGTTAGCTAACTTTAAAATATTCAACTTAGACCTAACAAAATATTTTCACAAGGTACATGGCCTCTTGTCATTCTTCAATAAGAATGAAGTTATCCATATCCCAAGGAAAAATAATTTGAAAGTAGATCGACTTTTAAATATTGCAATATACAGTTGTCCTGAACAATACACATAGGATAGAAGAAAAATGCTTTAAAAACCTAGCATCAGAGAGCAAGATGAAATTCTTCAAGTATGGGACAAAATAACTTGGATGACCGTATCAGAGGTACCTCAAAGATGGAGTGAGACTGTGCTTGGGAAACAGATTGATTATTCAGGGCATTCTGCCATTATTATAGGCCCTTCACTTTTATTATATTGATGTGGATTGCCTTGAGTTCTATGATGGTGAAATCAATGGAGTCAGTTATAGAAATCTTACGACTATAAAAAAATATGTTAGACGAGTTCAATTGCTTCCAGACAACCTCTTGGAAGCAAAGTGCATTATAAAAATGATTAATTAGTACACTATTGTAGACAGGATACAATACAAGAGGGCTACTCAGTACCTTACGTAGGTTGTCTATTCCCATAAAAACCAATTACACTCTCTACAAGGTATATCTTCGTATATGTGGAGAATATGTATAGGGCAAAAATTCTAGCCTTTAAAATTAGACGAGAGGGCTACTATTGGCACACTATAAAAAAGATGCGATAGAGTTCACCAAAAAATATAAGAATTGTCAAATCCATGGCAACAAACCAGACAACCATACACTGAACTTTAGTCTTTGTAGGCTCCCTAGCCATTCGCGTAGTGAGGACTGGACATGCCAGGCCATATCCAATAGCGACCGGCTAAAAGAAATTATTATCATTTTGGTAGATTACATCACAAAATTGGAAGAAGTATCCATATTGGTTAAGATTATATAGCAAAATACAATAGAATTTGTGTGCCAAAATGTTGTTCATAGGTTTGAAATATTAGAAGTCATAATGACCTATAATAATACCCAATTCGTTGGCAAAAGTTTCACAAAGTATTACAATGGTCTAGGGATCAGATTGGCCCTCACATCGATCTCTTATCCATAAATAAATGGACAAACAGAGGTAACAAATCAAACGATGGTGAATAGATTAAAAACAAAGTTGGATAAGGCCGAAGGCATTTGGGTAGATGAACTTCTATCCATCCTATGGACTTACCGAATAACTTCAAGAGATCCAACTCGGGAAGCACTCTTCGGTCTCTATCTTGAACAGAAGCAGTAATTTTGGAGGAGATAAGACTACCGAACTACCGAGTGAAAAACTTTGCTCCTGGCTAAAATTCTCAACTCCTAAGACAAAATTTAGATCTTTTAGAGGAAGTTAGAGAAACAGCATGTATTTGATCGGCAACCTATTAGCAAATAACCATTCAGTATTACAACAAAAGGTAAAGGTGTGGATTTTTTTATATTAAAGACTTGGTATTAGTGAATATCAAGGCAACTAGAAAGCTAGACCATAGGAATAAGCTATCCCTAATTGGGGAGGGATTATTCTTAGTATTAGTAATATTTTAAAACGGGGCATAAAAGTTATACTCCTAAACGGAAAGCTAGTGACTTGAACTTGAAATACCCTTCACCTCAAAAAAATACTACCAATAGCGAGTTCTGACCTAGAAGAGTGGAGTTGCATCCTGTCCTTCACTTTTGAATGCTTGTATATTGTATTTGATTATTTCCCTTTATTAATAAAATCTCATTGTTTTAATTCATTTACTGTCAATTTCTGTACTTGTATATAATTAATATGATCATGATTGACCTTAAGTTAGATAATCAGTTTGAATACTTTGTCTGAAAATGCATTGATTCTAGGGAACTATCATAGTGTGGGTTCAATATAGCCCTATGACCTCATACATAGTCATACTCTAACAATTATAAAAGACTCAAGAACTTAGGAATCAAGTATTTAATTTCCTTTTGAGATGTCAAAATACAAGTTGGATAAAGTCAACTGAGACAATACAATAGTCGTTCGATCTAGTAAACCTCAGGGATGTTTCCACACATAAGTGTTGAAACACTCGTCTATCGGATATACACGATCAGTCAAACGTTCAAATATTATGGTCCTATCTAACTGGATACAATAGCCGAAAAACTTAGCCAACAATGAAGACAACTATCTTATGGTTGTAAATTGGCGACAACAATAAGAAGGTTTACAAAAACATAGGATTGGTTATCTCATATTTACCTAATCAGTGACAATAGCTAAGAGACTTAGTGGATAATTTGGCTATCAAGTAGTTAAAATTTCACAAGTTTACACTTGAAGGCGAAGTCACTTAATCAATATATATAGAAGAACGATATATATTCGAGGAAAGAAGAATTTGAATGTATACATTGAAAAATTTGTTACATTGTCCTCATTTATAAATATAACATAAAGTTGTGAAATTTAGTGATAAAATTGGCTCAATAGTCCTATGGTTGATGATTAGGGCTAGTCCTCAAATGTTGGGAGTTCCCTAGTTCTGTAAACACCTTAACATTAGAAGTTAAGGAAGCACTAGATTTCCTAACATCTAAACAACCAGTTGAAAAATTGAGGGCAACCAAGGAAACAATCATCATGTAGAACGACTCCTTTGAATCATGAGTCTAGCAAAGAGTTAATCTCTTCAAGTTGGATACTGCTTGATAATTCCTCAAACCTTAAGTATTCAACTCATAGTTCCTCCATGATGCCAAAAGCTATTGACAATTGACGTTTGACTTTGATAAACTTTGTTTTCAAGTGAGCTAGCTCAATCTCTTTTAATGGTTGCTTAATTGATATAATCCTGAGACTTATGCATCCACTCAACTAATTCGTTTTCAAGTTGAGTTGATTGATCATAAAATAATGAAGCTCCAGCCATGGAAGTTATAGCTTCAAATGTCAGGTGTGACAGAACAGGTTATTTTTTTTTAATAATATTTGTCAATAATCATATAAAATTAATGTCCACAATTTAAATAATATAAAATTTTTATAAAAAATCGGGCAGAGTTCCTTCTAAAAGTGGACAAAAATCATACATGAAAGCATGCTGAATAAAATTTGTACAAAGCATACAATATCAAGACTTGAAAATTTACTCCACAATACACATAGGATTAACAAATATCATATTTGCGACGAATCAGATTATTTTTCTTAAATAACATCCATCAATAATAATATAATCGAATGCCCATAATTAATATTATAAAATTTTATAAAAAATTGAGCAGAATTCTGTTTGTAAATTGAACGTTTACCAAAATACAAGCACCTATTTAAAACCCTACACGACAACCTATATACACAACTACACAAAATCACAGGATCACATAGCCATACAACTCCATAAGTGGCACCACGTCATAACTCAGGTATGACGTTAGTTCAAAAAGGATGCCAACTAAAAATCCTCCACATAACCACAATTAAAGCCCTGCAAAAGTGTGACAACCATAGTACAAAATAAAGATAACCCATCCATCCACATGTACATACATGACGTAATATACATTCAAACTTTTCTAAATAAATACAAGTCCCTGTTCATACATAATCAAAATAAGTTCTCGAGCTCTGCACGGGAAATCAGGTCACCTATCTCGCTTCTATAGCCTACTCAGACTCATTGAGCCTTGGTGTGCTCTCATCTGGAAGGAGAACATAGCAAGGGTGATGGTACAGTTTAGTAAGTGTAAACATACATCACTTCAAATGATAAATAGCAATAGAAATGATAAAGGGAAGGGGGATGGCATGCATTTGAACTACAATGAGACAAGAGAGCAAAGAAACATTTAGAAGTACCGATTTGTCATATAACATGATTTGGAATATTTAATTGCCATTTGAACATCTTTTAGTGCATTTATCAATTTTTTTTAGTCTTTGTGGACCAGGGCCAGTACGTCGTACTGACTAACGATGCGAGAGGACGAGAAAATGATCATGATACCCCCACATGATCTAAGGCCAAATGACGTCCTCGACGTCCAAACAAACCACCTATAATAGGCCAAACACCACGTGGCATAGAGGTGTGCCTGTCACCCGCTACCCTAACCTCCCGCAGTCCAAAGGCAATTCCCCGTCCTTTCGCAGTAGTATTCTAAGGCGTGCCACAAACGTCACCCACTCACACGAGCGCCCGGGATACGCGGCTAGAATAGCCCTTGGGTCTCTACCGTGATGTTAATGGCCAACCAAAGAATACCACCCAATGAATATAATCCATGGTCCTAGTTTCAAATTTTATTATCCTTTCTTTTTGAGGGAGTATCCACCAAACTCATATCACAAACATCTCCATTTGGGAGATCAAACTCATATCGCAATTCCTCCATCTGGGATATATAATCCATCCAATTTCAAAATGTGGAATTTTCCTCCAAATATTTACAAACTTCTTATCTTACTTATGGATTTAGGCATTCTGACGATTCAATTCACATGCTTGGGCATCAAATTTATGAAGGAGAGCGAAACTTCTTACCTCAATAGAGCCATTTACCTTAGAAGTTCCCCCGGAGCACAATTCATTACGAATGGAGCGCAATTACGCATTTCAGGGACTTACATTTTAGCATGAACATATAAACATAAATTTCATAACAATTAAATGGAGGTAAAGTATGCAAATTCATACATTTATCTCGGATGAATAGTAATAGCGGACTTTCAGAGCTCTCGGATGCTGCAAATGAGTCGATTATTGAGAAATCAAACATCCGGTCGATATATATACATAATTGGGATGCGGTAATTCATATTTTGAGGTCAAATTAATATAATACAGAGGTGAAAATGGGTATCCCAAACTAGGACGTAGGTTAGGGCTTGGTGGAACCAAACCGATTGATTCGGAGCTCGATTTGGACAATAACTATAGTTTTCTTAATTATTAAACACGGGTTACATATTTTCCACAATTTGGGTGGGTATCGAGGCAAAAATACCCGAAGAAAAATGAATCAAAATCGAGAGAGAGTGAAAAGTGAGTATGAGAACTCTTGTCTCGACACGCTCTACGTTTTCTCCAACTAGTTCTCGAACAGATTTGAACTTCTCAAGCCTCGATCTCTTCCTTCGTCTCTCCTCCCCATCGTTCTCCCTCTCTCTAGAATTCTCCAGAAATGGCCAAAATAAAACGCAGACAGGTATTTATACCCCGATTGGCGCTTGAGCGCAATCGGGCTGTGCTCGGGCGGTGGCATTCTGCCACTGCCACACCCAGCTCTGCACTCGAGCGCTGATCGAGCACAAAGGTTCTGCCAATGGTGTGCCCAACCCGCACTCGAGCGCTGCTCGGGCGTTGGTCAGGCACTCGTCAGGTACTGGTCGAGCCTGCAACAAATTTACTTCGTTTTTTCGCTATTTAGGACCTGTTTTGACCCTTCCAATCCAATTTTCACATTTTTGGACTCTAATTTCGATTGTATAACCTTAATAAGCCAAGATTTTCATGATTTAAGATTCAGAATCTTATTTATGGGTTAACATTCCACGATTTATAACTTCGGTTTCCGATTTTGCCGATTTGGGATCTTTAAGTATTCCAATCCCATTCATCCAGTGCCTCTTGGCCACAATTCACCTATTTCAACTTAATTACCCTCCAATTATCATATTTTATAAATTTGATACCTTACCACTCAAATTAACTATATCTTGAAGATCGGTACCTTACAACTGATCTCAATTTTGCATTTTGGAATACTGATTCCCTAATTCTCAAACTTTTGGGTCTTCGGGTCTCTTGATCTAATTTCTTATGTATTCTTGGGCTATAATTTACTTATTTTAATTTAATTACTCGTAATTATCATATTTTGAAAACCAGTACGTCACAATATCATCCATGGCAATCATATGACTTCTACACAACTTATTCACAGGACAAACATCACATGACATGTAACCCATGGCTCCAACCCAATAGTCTCTAACTTATTGTGTTGGATCTAAATAGAGATGCCATCTAAGTGCTTATACAAAACACAATATTTTACCTACGGAAACATTCAGCGTCCATAAATAAATTGCGAAAGTATAATAATGATCCATAATAATTAAGTAAGAGGTCATAGCGAAATTTAATACATAACATTAATCTAAATCAGCTAGTTACATCTTACGTCATTAGCCACAGTCTAAGGTTCTAAATCTTCGAAGTCCTTCAATCTTCGTAAGCCAAACCCTCTCGTCGCTCTATCTAATTGGGTATTAACTCGCAACTCTCATCTAGAAAGAAGAATAAGTAAGAGTGAATTAATAATTCAGTAAGGCACACATATACAAATCAAAGGATATACAATTTTCATATTCAAACATAATAATGCGTATATAAAGGAATAGGAATGCACAGGAGATTGCAAGACATAATTCAGGAGGGAATACTTCCATTGATCTTTTCAGATTTCCTTAATTCATTTCCTTTTTTCTTGTCTTAATCATCAATTTATACCGAAAGCTTATTTTGTTTGGGGCCAAGATCAGTAAGCCTTGCTAACAAATGAACGATTAGTCGTTGTCTGGATTGTATTTACTTCTACACAATTCAAAGCCATCTCCTCCTATTAAAAACCCAAAGGCGAGCCGTTTATATAATCACCCTTATGGACGGGACCAATCAGCCGCGCTGGCCCAGCTCCAAGTGATTTTAGAACAAACTATGACCTTTCGTTATAACATACTAAGGTATGCCAAGAAGTTTCATCAGTTATATAGCATGGCTAAGATATGTGGCCAGAATAATCATTGAGTTTTCACTGTAATATTTCTGGCATGTTGAAATTTATTATCCATAATTCTTGGTCCAAGTTTTTAGTTTCTTATTTCATCAGGAAATTATATTCTTAAGTGCCAAAGCAAATTCCTTTGTTCTTATTCTGTTTGAGAACATTTCATAATTTCGTTAGTTTATAGGTCCATCACTTAATTATAAAATTTCCTCCATTATCAGATTTTCTTCTATAAGCATATTTCCGTGTCCTTCATGTACTTGAAATCTCACGTGTTTATAGTTCATATATAATATTTTTTAGAGTTTAGAAAGATTAAGAAATCCCTTTTAGATTATTCCAGATAGAATTCTTAAAACTTTCGATTATTAATTCTTTCGTAAACAGTTCATGGAATGATTCTTTGAACATTCAAATCATTGTGTTCGTGATACGTGTATAATTTATCATAAGGTTTGGAATAAGGAACTCTTACCATCGAAAAACATATTAATTTAAAAGGCTTTTGAATATGATTTTTCTTCACAATTGAACATGCCAAAACTTCCAAATTATACAATTGAGTTTATACAGATACATATTACTTAATCAACAATTAACCAGTGTGAAATCATGTAAAATGTTGCTTATGGACCTCGGGTGATAGTACCCACGATGAACAATGTGCGTGAATAGTACCCAATTGCGCATACCGATTGATTCTCATAATTTCGGGTATCAAAAGGGTATCTTATCATATTCAAGGCATGAGTAATTATAATCCATGGTCAATTTATGTATCAAACTTCAAATCAAAATTTAAAAAGGGTTCGGGCACGGGTTAGGGTTTCCTTGAATAAATTTTCACATAAAACAACAAAGTCGAATACATAATCGATAAATTAACGAATCCAAGTTATGGGTAATCATTTTCTAGTCCCAAATCAAGCAAAAACCCCAAAAATTCATAAGAAAATCTTTCGGGAGCGGGTGAGGGTTTGCCATGTCCAAAAACCTAACAAATCTACAAATTTGGGCACGGAATTTACATATATACATGCTTGGGTCTTAGGAATCATAAAACATAAACTTAATCGGGTATCAGAATAAGGATATCCGAAAAAAATAAGACAAAAGTGCAATGAAAATGAAATGGGAGCCTATGAGTGCAATTATCTCATCCCAATCTATCACATTTTTAGCTAATTCTCAGGTGAATTCGAACTCGTTGGCCTCTATCTCCTCCTCTCTCTAGCTCATTGTGCTCTCTCTCTCTAAACCCAAAATGGTCAAAAAATAACACACTAAAACTCTCGCACGATATTTATATCGCAGCATGCGCCTGCCGGGTACAGGGCGTTCTGTTTTTGGCACCCGATGGGCCCAAGACATTCTATTTTTCGTGCTGCTTGCCTTGCTCGAGCGTACGGTAAGCACCATACTACTAGCAGCGCACCAGCAAGCAGATTGTTTGATTTTTACTTCCGATACATATTCTCCCATATACATTAAGCCTAATTTTAATTATAATAACATTAATTACTTTTTAATTACTGTGTTTTAGAAATTGAGACCTCACACCAAGTCCTAGACTATAAAAAGATCAATGTACGATTAAGATAGGTGTGCAATCTCTGCACCTTAGTTATAAGATCTATCTCCAATCAAACGATTTGCCAGATGCACTGCCTGGCCTTTTAATTTTGATATATTCGAAGTTTGAATTCAATCTCCAAACATGGAGGCTGGTGTTAGATATAATTTAAAATAAAATTAACTTGATCTGGTAAAATAAGATGCCCACAGATTGCAAGTTTGAATAGAAATATGAGACAATCGAATTATTAGGCCTAAAACAGAAGAGAAATGAAAATCTATCTAGACATTTGACCTGTCAAATGACCGAATAACCAAATTGCTAAAAATATGAAAGATTGAGGTGCCCAATGATCCAATAGAATATTTAGCAAATATTAAATTTTGACGAACGGTTATATAAATCGATTGTTAAATAACTATATTAAATAAGCAATTATAGTCACTAAATGACAAGTATTAAACTCTTAGTGGTTATAAACTTGTGTAATAGTTGGGCTTCCAACCAGTATAACACTTTAATTAATATACAATTATGATACTTTTAGAAAGACATACTAATTGACAGTAATACTATAAATATACCAATTTTTCTCATTAAAAAGGGACCCAAATCCAAAAAAGAAAATATAAGTACAAAATATTAATCTCAAGATATTTTTATCTTTAAATAATTATGTAACCTAGTCCTCTGGCTCGAATATTTTCTCA
>JAODPA010006405.1:0-13861 GCA_025585075.1 Nepenthes mirabilis | reverse complement strand
ATAAAAATTTTATCCTTGATATTTAATGTATCTTAAAATAAAAATAAATGTGGATACTTATCCTAAATTTTATCTTCTCTTTCCTACGTGAAATCACCTGTATCTAAAGCACTTGATCTCTTCATTCCAAAATTTGAATTGGTTCTTCAATGTATGATAAATCTTCATTAATTTTCAGCGGTTGATAATCAATAATATGTGAGGTTTATTAATATATTTTCTAAGCATTGACACAAAAAATTATTGTAGATGCCTTCTAAATTTAGAGGTAGAGCTAATTTGTATGCCTTATTGTTGATCTTTTCTAGAATTTTAAATGGTTCAATAAACCTTGATTTTAAATTCTCTTTAACTCAAATTAAGAGACTTCGTTTGATAGAGATATCTTCAAAAGTATGTGATCCCTGACATTAAAATTCAACTCTGTCATTCTACGATCAACTCAACCCTTCTGCCAATTTTGAGCAACTTGTAATTGGTCTCAGATCAACTGAATCTTTTTTGATGTCTATTGGTTAATCTTAAGTTCTAAAAGTCTCCAGTCTCCTCTAGGTGAATTGGTGACTGTCACATCCTTCCATACAAAAATTCAAATGGTCTTATGCCGACATTTGCTTAATATCTATTATTATACGTGAATTCGACCAATGGCAAATAATCATTTCAATTTTTTTTTCATCTCCAAAAGTGAATCCCATAACATATTCTCCAAAATTTAGATTGTTCGCACCGACTGCTCATCCATTTGGGATAATAAGTTGTGCTAAACTTTAAGCTAGTACTTAACTCCCTGTACAAGCTCTCCCAAAACTTTAAGATAAATTTTTAATCTCGATCTGACAGAATTGATATTGGTATTCCTTGAAGTCTAATTATCTTGTTAATATACAATCTCTCAAAACGGTCTATAAAAAAAGTCATTTGAATAGTAATGAAGTGGGATTATTTGGTAAGCTAATCTACATTACTTAAATGGCATCAAGATTCTTCAATGATCTTGACAAAATCATCATAAAATCTATCATTATATGCTCCTACTTCCAGTTGGGGGTAAGCATAAGCTGTAAAGGACTCGATGGTTTTTTATACTTGACCTTTAATTGTTGGCATATGAAACATCTTTCAACATAAGTTACGATTTCTTTTTTCATATTACACTATCAAAAGATCTTCCTCAAATCTTAATATATTTTGTTAATTTATAAGTGAATAGTGCATTTTGATTGATGAGTTGTATTCAAAATTTCTTTCTTAAATTCATCAATATTTGATATACACATTTACTGCTAAAACCTTAAAACTTTGTCAACTCATGCAGTAAAATCTTTCCTTGACTCCCTGTTCAAATTATCAACAATGTCCACTAAGAATAGTTCTTCCATTTGAGCTCCTTTAATCTTCTCAAAAATTTTCAATTGCACCTAAAAATAGGGCAATATCATGCGTATACCTTAGGAATGCCTTTTAATATCACACTCTCTCATACATCCAATATTTCCACTTTTTTTATCCTCAAGTGGGCCATGAAGTTTGTCATTTGGTGGATCAAGGCATCCATTATTACGTTGGCCTTTCCTAATTGATACCTGGTCTCACAATCATAATCTTTTAATAAATCTATCCACATCCTTTGTCTCATATTTAGCTCATTTTGTGAGAACAAGTTCTATAAATTTTTGTGATCCGAATACACCAATAATTTCTCCATATAAAGATAATGCCTCTAGATTTTCAATGCGAAGATCACTGCCACCATCTCTAATTCATAGGTTGGATAATTCCTTTTATACATTTTCGATTGCCTCGATCCATACGCAATTTTTGTTCCTTGTTCCATTAGGACACACTCCAATTCAATCTTTGATATATTACAATACACAACAAATCATTCAGATTCTTCTAGAATAGCCAAAATTGGGGTGGTCATTAGACGATTCTTTAAATCTCAAAAGCTTTTCTCACATTATTCAGTCCAAATGAATTCTAACTTCTTTTGAGTCAATTGAGTTAAAGGCATAATAATTCTAAAAATACTTCTTGATATACTTCTTGATAATAGCCCGCTATTCCAAGAAAACATTTAACTTCTGTTACTGATGTCGGTTGACCCAAATTAGTTACAGCCTCAATTTTCTTAGGAACGACGAAAATACCTTTTTTGTAATTATATGGCCCAAAAATATAACTTTTTGAATCAAAATTTACACTTATTTAATTTTGCATATAATCTCATTTCCCAAAGTGTTTGTAAAATAATCTTCAAATGTGCTCCATATTCCTCATAACTCTTTAAATATATCAAAATGACATCAATAAACATCACTATAAATTTGTCATGGTAGGGTTAAAACGTTCGATTCATTGAGTTCAAAAAAATTGTAAAGGAGTTAGTTAACCCAAAAGGCATGACTAAAAATTCATGGTGCCCATACCTCATTGTAAAAGTCATCTTTGCCATGTCTTCCTTTTTAATCATCAATTGATAATAACTCGAATGAAGATCAATCTTGAAAGATATTTATACCTCTTGCAATTGATCAAATAAATTGTCAATCCTCAACAAATGGTATTTATTATTAATGGTTATCTTATTCAACTCCTAATAATTTATGCATAGTTGTATGGTCTCATCCTTCTTCATGAATAGCACTGGTGCATCTCATGGGACACACTTGTCTTAATAAAACCTTTCTCCTATAATTTTTACAATTGATTCTTTAATTCCTTCATTTCGATAGTGCCATTCTATATAGGGCTTTTGATGCGGAGCTATTTCAGGTATAATCTCGATTTCAAATTCAATTTCTCAATTTGGTGGTAAACCTAGAAAATCCTCCAAAAAGACATTCTCAAATTCACATACTATGGGTATCTCTTCTACTAAAACATTAAGGCTCCTAGTGGTGGTTATATAAGCCAGATAGGCTTGACACCTGCTCCTTATCAAATGTGTAAGTATTCAATATTGAAATCATGCATGGGGATTACTTTTGTATTATTTTTTAAAATAAAAGGGTTTATAATTCGAAGTCAAAAAATATATTATTTTATGGAAACAATCCATAGTAGTATAGTAACCTACAAACCAAGCCATACATAAAATTATATCAAAATTATGTATATCTAACAAAATTAAATCCATTACCAACTCCACCCTATTGACCCAAGCAATGTACCTCGGGTATATAATATCCGTCACCAAAGATAACTATGAGGTTTTTGTTCCAATACGTCATAATTATGAAGTAATTAAAATGAAAATAATTAAAATTAGGCTTAAATGCGAGAAAAATTGAAATAGGAAGAAAAAGGGGAATTCAAGCTTGGCGCCTGATGGGCGCATCTCAGGCATGGGTTGGCAGAATGCCAAGCCCGAGGATCACTTGAGGCACAGCTCAGGTGGTGGTTGGCAATGGCATCGAGCTCGAGCGCGGAGCTAGGTGGTAGTTGACAGAATGCCGGTGCCCAAGTACCGCCTGACTGGCACTCAAGCACCAGTCGGGGATATAAAAACCCGTGAGGGTTTGTTCGGGGCATTTTTTCTTCCGGCCTTTGAGATAGAGAGAGAGAGAGTGGCGACTAGAGAGAGAAAGGGGGAGATTGAGGCCGTGGAGTCCGAGTCCGTCCGTGAGCTAATTTTAAAGATTATAGATCGAGTTGAGGGAAGTGTATTTCTACCATTCTTTTTCTCATTTTTGAATTTTATACGTTTTTCTATCGGGTATTTTTGTTCCGGTACCCACTCATATCATGAAAAATGTGGAACCCATGACCCTAGTGTATATTATTTATCATTTGGTACTCGTTTATTCTCCTAAACGGCCTGGTTTGGTTTCACCAAACCCTAACCCATGCCCGAATTGGGGCTTTCCTCCTTCCCATGGTTTATATGTTAAATTGACCCCAATTTATGAATTAGCATGTCCTCATTATGCATATATGTCGACTGGATGTCCAATTTTGCAAGTTTTGACCCGTTTTCGACGTCTGAAAGCTCTAAAATTGGCGCTGACACCATTCACCCGAGCTTAATTGTGAATTTTGCATGCTTCTGTCAAAATTAATTGTTATGTGAGCTATAACTAATCATACTCATATAATTGTAAGCCTCGAAAAAATGTGTTGTGCTTCGTTGTGTAAGAAATATATTTCGGAGGCCCCCAAAGTGATAATTACTTAATGTGGTAAGGAATTCTAATTCCTCCTTTTCGTTATATTGTCTGTGCATCAAATTGGCTTATGAAAAGGTTTAAGTCTGAAGAAAAGATAATTAATTTGATATGTAATCGGAGGGATGTTCACGTGTGATTATGTGAATAAATGAATCTCTCGGATGGAGATTTCGTGAATGAAATTGTGGTGGACCTTCCCTCATGCGAATAAGAAACCATGAAACTAAGACTATGGAATTGTGATAAGGTGGTAATAATATTTGGCCTGCCATTAGCATTATAGTAGAGACTTGAGAATTATTCCGGCCACGCATTGTATGTAAGGAATACTCTTAGCAAGCCTTGGGATATTATCATGGAAAAACGGGGACTGCCTCTGGACCGCGGGAGATTAGGGTTGTGGTTTATTGGCCTTGCATAATTAGGTGATAAGCGTGCCGCTATGTCACATGGTGTTCAGCCTCTATTAGGCAAAACTGTGATATCGAACGTTGGATACAACCTTTGACCTAAGATCATGTGGGATGTAATGATCCTTCCTCATCCTCCCACACATTTATTAGTAAAGTTTACTGACTCTGGTTCCCAAAGACGAACTATGATGCACAAACTATATCCCAAGAAAAGTAATTGGCAAATATAAGCATAATTGATCATGCTTCTGTTCAGGCATCTCTCTCATGAATTGTCTCCTCCCCCTGTCTAACTTTGTTATATTGTTTACCGTCTTGAATTATAATACACTTATTGAGCTGTTAGCTCACTCTTACTACTTTATTGTCTCCAGATGAGTATAGACTTACACCCAATCAGACAAGATAGAGGGTTAAAAGTTGGAGCGGCTCGAAGTACTAGAGGATAGTTAGAAGACTTAGTGTTGTGATTTTATACCCTTTTTGGAGCCTTTTGTACTATCTTGATAATCATATTTGATGGTAATGATGGCATTGTATATGTATTCAGCTTCTACTGTATTTGTTAGATTTAGTTGTTTTCGCAAGTTTATATGATTTAATTATGTACCTAATGGCATCTTGTCTGAACCGATATCATACCTGAAGTTATAACGTCGGTGCCACATGTTGTTGACTGTGGCTATGGATCATGTGTAGTTGTTGTGTTTGTCTGGATGTTGAGATTTGTATCGGATGAGTTTTGTGCCAGGGTTGTTTGGGATGGATTATTATTGTCGTACTGATTGTTTAATAGGTGTTTGTATTTTGGCTAATGTCTGTTTTATAAATGAAATTCTGCCTAATTTTCTACAAATATTTGTATTATTAATTATGGGTATTAGTTTTGTGTGATTATTGACGGAAATTATTTTAAAAAAATAACTCAGTCTATCACAGTTGGTATCAGATAAAAGAGATATTTTAGGTTTGATCTGAATAATATGCGGTAGTATTGGATAGAGTAAGATAGAATGAATAAAGTAGTCGAAGGCGTAGAATGACTAAGATAGGTCGAATAATTCTAGTTTCCTTAATTTATGTAATTTTGGTTACGATTAAGTCAGAATTAGTAGGTAGGAGTGGTTATTAGGTTACGGTACCCTAAGTTAGTACCTTAGTCGAGATAAATTAGTTTACTTAGGTTATAACTAAGTTAAAAGTTAATGGGTAAGTGGGGTAATCTAGCTTTCACTATCCTAATTTGTGTCTAAGTGGTGAGCTAACCTATATTGTTTTGTCCCAAGAAGGATATCTATAGCCGATTGTACCGCCTAGGTGAGGGTCGAGACGTGAAAGTGGTCAATCACGTGATGTAAAAGGACGAGCATTCAAATTTGTTGAATGGAACAATGAGGCTTAAAAGTCTTAGAAGGGCTTGTCCAGACAAGAACCGTGATGTGGGATGTTGAAGAAGGGTCCCTTGAGGATTAACTTAGGCTAACATCGGTCCGAGGATCTAAGATTAGGGAAGCTTGCATAGCGTGGCAAGTGAGTCGAATAAGGTAATATCATGGGCTCAAAGTCCGGATAACTTGGATTTGATTCCTGGTGTTTGTGAATCCGAGGATGGCAAATTGTGATCAAGATAATAATGATCAAGTGTTTGAATTTTAGGTGACTCGGATTCTATGGAAGTTGAGATGTGGATCTTGAGTATTGAAATAATGTTTAAGGTGGCCCAATGTTCGAAAGATAATAGATATAGTATCTTCGTGGGTGTTCTTTTCTGGATAGGTATTCTTCTCAACGAGTTTAGGGAGCATGATTCTGATTGTAGTCAGTTCAATTGCAGGATTGAGGAATATCCTTATCCATGGGTTGGACATTGAAGAGATCCAATATCTTGAATTGGGATTCTGAGGTGATGACACAAGATGTAAAGTGTCACCTGTCGTGATGGAAGATATAGTTTTTGGGTTTGATATTGTAGTCCTTGTATCATCTTGGAATCTCGAGCCTATATTTTCATTGTGTTTCTAAGTTATGTGTAATTTGAGGATCTGGGCTTTGCACTTGTGGCATAGAGATCTACGACATTCTTGGGTCTGTAGATAAGATCGGTTAGGTTAATCTGATTTATTTTGTGGTGCCAACCTTGATGTGGTGTAAGAATGACTTGGTTGGTAGGTCACCGAGCTGATATGAATTGGGTTGGTAAGTACATTATATCTTGTAATCGAATTGTATAATTTTAAGTATGAACTCAAGTTAGTCAAGGTATCAAGAAATTATTGTAATTTTGCTTATAGGTCATGTTATGGGGATCCATGCTAAGTTTGTTTGACAATAAGACTACACCTAGAAGTCACCTCATGGTCACTATGAGGTTCAGTTGCATAAGCATTTGAGGATGCTTCTCAAAGAAAAAATTAGGTAGGTTGATCTCGTATGGGTAGATTAAGACTATCGATATCAACATCAGTCTTTAGGGACCTTATAGTTGAATCATTTGATCTTTTGTAAGGGCCTGATGATTTCTAAGATCGATCTGTTCCTATAACGTTATCGATTGTGGACAATTGAGAATTGTGCCCGTGGTAGCCATCGAGGTAAGATAGGGCTGTTGCAAGTTCCGATGATATTGTTCGGGCTTGTAGATTCATTGGCATGCTTATGAATTATATGGGTGGGATCTTTCGACCATAATTGGATTAGTATTGTGATAGCCTTACCGCTAAAATTCAAGGAATTATAGGGAGTGTGATCCTTGGTTGTGGGCTGTGTCATGGGATAAGAAGGCTGTTAGCCGTATTTTCGGTTGAGGTTCAAGTGTGGGTTTTAGTAAGGGAAGATGTCGTATCGGATATGTGGCTTCTTCGGGGGGTACGAATGTGGTCATGTGGGGATTTGAATGATAGTTAACCTAGGGGAAACTAAGTAATGTCACGTAGGTGAACAGTTTCCTTGGGTTTAGTCATGTTTGATAATATATTTGTTAGATGTCCCTCGAGATTTGGCAATGTTCGTGGAGCCTGGACTTAGAAGCGATCGGCGTCCATCATAAGTAAGGTATGTGGGAGTAAACTTCTAGGTTTAAATGGTAATTGTTGATTGTGTCATTTGGGTAGATCCCTGATGGATCAAGGGTATTGTTGTAATGCGTGTTGCCTTGAGAAAAAAATTTAGAATTATGCCTTTCCTGCATCATTTGTGGGTGGTTACCCTCTTATTAAGAGGGGAAAAACCCATGATCGGAATTACCCCCAACCGCAGGTCAAACTTAGCAATCGAGGTTGTTGCTTTGAGGGTTTATAGGTTTGCTTGTGGGTGTAGCTACTGTTTAGCTAATCCTAAAGGTTTGAATAGCTATGTCATGTAGGGGATATAATATTACATTAATGTAAATGGGTAACCTGTTTAAAAGATGATAAGCTCTTGTGACCTTGCTTTGGGATTATTAGAATGGTAAAGATTTTGGGGATCAAAATAAATGTACATTTGCTTCTGAGGACGTTCCATTCATCTCGAAATTTGGGTAGCACGTGCGGGTTAGATTTGTCAACTCGTTGGTATGCTATTGAAATAATAAGTTTGTTGTATATTTAGGTTCCAAGACCTAAGTAGTGAATTGAAGCTGTCAAATTTTCGGGTGATTGTCTCTATTGCAATTTCTAAGTTAATCGTGATTTGAGAAGTAAGAACTTGCCTTGGTTATGAGGGTAGAAGAGTCATGATCGAAATTACCCACCCATGGTTTAGGGTTGGCCTTTAAGGCCCTTACCCGAAGGATTTATCGGGTTGCCTATGGAAATGCTCATCGTCTCATGGTCTTGATGGGCTGAGAGGTTGTCTCGCAGGGAGGGATAGCTATGTAATAGCATCAGCAAGTAGATTTACTTAAGGATAGCAATGATGAGTTCGGTGCCGGTCATAGAGGAATCGATCAAGTGGTAACGTGGACCAGTGAGGTTGTTTAAGGGTTACACTTCGTAGGTGCACCTTTAGTCAAGATGGAGACCGTTGCCAATAATTGGAGGACGGGAATCCTCAGATTGAGTTTTGCCTCGATGCATCGTCGGAGAGATTTCAGGGAGGAGTCTCGAGTAACTCTTAATATCCGAGCAAAGGAAGTGCTCTGTTTTTGGATTTTAGGAAGGAGAGTTGCCTCCTATGTGGTGAGGTTATGGAATTATGAGATGAGAGGCCTCATCATTTTGGTTTTTAGGTTGTTAGGACAACAAGAATTAGGGGTACCATTTAGATTATTATGGAAGTGGTAGACTAGGATAGCCCATTTATCGTGATTTTGATGATACGTTTGGAGGGGTTTGATATGTGCTAGGTCATCTAAGTGTTTGATATGAATCAATCGATATGTGTGATGAAAGGGGTTTCCAAATGTCCTAATGTATGGTTAATTAGAGTAGCACAGCGGGTCCGTATAGGCCCACGGTCCATAGGTTTCAAGATAAGATTGGTGCTTCATATGAATGATCATTTTAGAACTTGGGATGAACCGAAGTGAGAGTCTATTGGTTGTTGGAAATTCTATGTTAAGTCAGAAGGGTAGTCAATAAATTGGCTTGCCTTTGAATTTGATGGATTATCATAATAACTTCCATGTACCGGTGATTGCGGAAATAGGTGTGTGATTAGGTTTAACCGTTGTGGGAGATTAGGTATTCTTCTTAGGGCAAGGTTTCAATCTTGGTTTAGATAAAAAAGTATTAGATGTTGAGAATCTAAAGGATTTAAAAGATTAAGGCTTTTAAGAAAGGTCATCATATCAAGGATGTTATTTGTGAATGCGGAGGTGAAAACTAGAAGGATTATCTCCTGATGTCTAAATTCTAATATTCATTAAATTTTGAGGATGAAATTTTTATAAGTGGGGAAGAGTTGTGAAGTTCTGGTTCCAAGATGTCATAATCAAGAAGTAATTAAAATGATAACAATCAAAATCAGGCTTAAATGCAAGGAAAATTGAAATAGGAAGAAAAAGGGGGATTCAGGCCTGGCGCCTGATGGGCCCCTGAGATGCGTCTTAGGCGCGGGCTGGTACAATGCCACCCCTGAGGACTGCTTGAGACGAGACCCAAGCGGTGGTTAGCAGTGGCACCGCGCTCGAGCGCTACTCGAGCGAGGAGTTGGGCAGCAGCTGGCAGAATGCTGGCGCCCAAGTGCTGCCCAAATGGCACTCGAGCGTCAGTTGGGGATATAAAAACCCGCAAGGGTTTGTTCGGGCCATTTTTATTCCTGCCTTTGAGATAGAGAGAGAGCGGCGACTAGAGAGAGAAAGGGGGAGATCGAGGCCGTGGAGTCGGAGTTTGTCCGCGAGCTAGTTGTAAAGGTTATAGATCGGGTCGAGGTAAGTGTATTTTCACCCTCCTTTTTCTCATTTTCTCATTTTATACTTTTTTTTATCAAGTATTTTCGTCCTAGTATCCACCCATATCATGGAAAATGTGGAACCCGTGACCCTAGTATATATTATTTATCATTTGGTACCCGTTTATCCTCCTGAACGGCCCAGTTTGGTTTCACCAAACCCTAACCCACGCCTGAATTGGGGCCTCCCCCTTCCTATGGTTTGTATGTTAAATTGACCCCAATTTATAAATTAGCACGTCCTTATTATGCACGTATATCGACCGGACGTCTGATCTCGCAAGTTTTGACCCGTTTTCGGCATCTGAAAGCTCTAAAATCGGCATTGACACTGTTCACCCGAGCTTAATTGTGAATTTTGCATGCTTCCGTCAAAATTAATTGTTATGTGAGCCATAACTAATCATACTCATGTAATTGTAAGCCTCGAAAAAATATGTTGTGCTTTGTTGTGAAAGAAATGTATTTCGGAGGCCCCCAAAGTGATAATTGATTAATGTGGTAAGGAATTCTAATTCTTCCTTTTCGTTATATTGTCTGTGCATCGAATTGGCTTATGAAAAGATTTAAGTCCGAAGGAAAGATAATTAATCTGATATGTAATCGGAGGGATGTCCACGTGTGATTATGTGAATGAATGGATCTCCCGGATGGTGATTTCATGAATGAAATTGTGGTAGACCTTCCCTCATACGAATAAGAAACCATAAAATTAGGACTATGAAATTGTGATAATGAGGTAATAGCCTTTGGCCTACCATTAGCATTATAGTAGAGACTTGAGGATTACTCCGACCGCGCATTGTTTGCGGGTAATACTTTTGGCAAGCCTTAGGATATTACCATGGAATAATGGTGATTGCCACTAGACCGCAGGAGGTTAGGATAGTGGTTTATCAGCCCTGTATAACTGAATGATAAGCATTCCGCTATGCTACGTGGTATTCGGCCTCTGTTAGGTAAAAATGTGTAATCGGATGTTGGATACGTCCTTCGACCTTAGATCATGTTGGATGTTATGATCATTCCTCATCCTCCCACACCTTTGTTAGTAAGGCTTACTAACCCTGATCCGTAAAGACAAACAATGATGTATAAACTATATCCCAAGAAAAGTAAATGGAAAATATAAGCATAATTGATTATGCTCCTGTTCAGGCATCTCTCTCATGAATTATGTCTCCTCCCCCTGTCTAACTTTGTTATATTGTTTATCGTTTTGAATTATGATGCACTTGTTGAGCTGTTAGCTCACTCTTGTTACTTTCTTGTCTCCAGATAAGTACAGGTTTATATTTGATCGAGTAAGGTAGAGGGTTAAAAGTTGGAGTGGCTCGAAGTACTAGAGGATAGCTGGAAGACTTAGTCTTATGATTTTATACCCTTTTTTGAGCCTTTTGTACTATCTTGATGATCATATTTAATGGCAATGATGATATTGTATATGTATCCAACTTCTACTGTATTTGTTGGATTTAGTTGCTTCTGCAAGCTTATATGGTTTAATTATGTACCTAGTGACATCTTATTTGAACCGATATCATATCTAGAGTTTTAACGTTGGTGCCACATGTTATTGACTGTGGCTATAGATCCTGTATAGTTGTTGTGTTTGTTTGGGTGTTGGGATTTGTATCGGATGAGTTTTCTAGTCGTGCCAGGATTGTTTGAGATAGATTATTATTGTCATACGGGTTGTTTAAGAAATGTTTGTATTTTGGCGAATATCCGTTTTATAAATGGAACTCTGCCCAATTTTCTACAAATATTTATATTATTAATTATGGGCATTAGTTTTATATGATTATTGACGGAGGTTATTTGAGAAAAAATAACTTAGTCCGTCACAATGACCTCATAGGTATGGACATTACTAATGAAAAATTTCAAATCCTTAGGGGTGATATTAAATGACAAATAAACTTATGAGATACAAAACATGAGCAGAAGTCTTGAAAATTATGAGTTTACTGGTGACCATCATTGGAGATGCATCCGAGTCCTGGGCTGTCATCGGAAAAACTCTTCCTAAACCGCTTGACTTCCTCTTCGTTTGTCTCAAAGGATATTAGTAATCTTTGATCATTTGGCCAAATCGACCATAGTTAAAACATGCCCCTTAAAGCTTGTGGCATGGCCTCCCCCTATGCGACCTTCCATAATGAGGGCATGTGGGCTTTAGTGTACACTGGGGTTCAGCTCTCTTCTTTCCTTTGTCTACAGATTTTGTCCTCTTATGGGATCCTCTGGATTCTAAACTTTGGCGTCCTCAAAAACCTGATTTTTTTCATAAAAAACTTTTCTCTCTCTAATCATTGCTTAAAAAGAAGGGTTCGATCCAACACTTCTCTATAGGCTTTCAATCCCAATGTAATGAGTTACTTCCAAACAGTATCATTTAATCCTTGCAAAAACATCCTTACTTTCCTTACTTCATCAAGGGAAACATGGGGAGTATAATGGGATATTTCCTTAAACTTAGTGTTGTACTTTGCCACTATCTAATTTCCTTATTGTAAGTGAGCAAATTTATCCCTTTTTTGCTTCGTTAAGCTTGCAGTGAAGTGCTTTTTCATAAAATCATCCACAAATACATCTAAGAATTCTGCTCATTTTCAAGCCTCTAAGATCCGCTTCTTCATGAACCACTAATGATCCTCTTTCTCATGCTTTTAAGAGGTGAACATGACATTCTCCTCAGGTTATTGAATATTTTTGAAAACTTTCTCGATCCATCTGATCTAAATCTCTATCTTTGTAGGGTATGGATCTCTCATGAGCTCTAATGCTCTTCTGTTTATAAACTAGTCATAAGCCATTGTAGCTACTGTTAGATTTGTTGTTGGTGGCTCTAAATTTTATGGCCTTTATGCCATTCCATCTATTACGTTTACCATTCTAGCCATAATAGCGAGGTACTCCTCACTATCAACGTGAGGACTCGGTCCAAAACTACTTTATTTGGCTGACATCTTTCATTTCTATTATAAAACAAGTAACTATATTAATTTATAAAGCAATTAAGATGCTTCCTTTATGACTACTCTGATGCCACTTCTGTCATATTTCTAATTCCGAGGTTCAATCATTAATCACTTAATTTTTTAATTATCTTTAAATAAATTTTAGATCATTAATTATCCAAAATTTATATTTTGTTCTACCGACTAAAAGCTTAAATACTTTGGCAAGACAAACCTAAAATAATATCACAAACCAATAAAAACTCTAAATAAGGATAAGCTAAATTACAAGACTAGAAGTACTATACCGAAAAGTGGCTCTAAAATATGACAAACATGACCTGGACCATAAGTATGGAAAAGTACTCATTCTAAATTAGAGTAATAAAAATCAAAAGTCAACTAAACTATGGAGAACAAACCAAAACTCATATGTACCCATATTCTGAGTATAATCAAAACTAAATAAACTAAAAACAAATGCCAACTATTGTTCTAATAAATCATTATACAATATTGATATATGAAAATCCTAAAACTACATCCAAACAACATTCTTCTCATCCAAACCACCTACAACCAATGCATTAATACCCTCTAATTTAAAAGGTTTATAAAATTAAAATAAGAGTTAGTCAATTATTTAGTAAGGTATATAATTTTTATAATTGATCATAGAAACATACGCCAAAATATGCTGGAGTATGACAAGACTAAAATCATATAGACAATAACATAAATTCCATAAACATACTATGCATAAATTGAAGCCAATGACCAAATTCATTCTTTAAACTATGCAACATTTAGAAATGCATAAATCATGTAAAACTTATGGACCAATGATCAATAGTAGCCTCATGGACAAAGGGGCAAATATTAAAGCTCAGATTACATATATTTCTATATAACCAAAAGTTATATGCTACTATTTAAAAATTAT
>JAODPA010006394.1:0-13861 GCA_025585075.1 Nepenthes mirabilis | reverse complement strand
AAGATTATTCATAATATTTTAATTCAGAATATTTATACATATAATCTTCATTCTGACTATTATACATTATTAGTCGTATTTTGTATTGGTATTTTCCGTTACCATGTTGGGATTGGTTCTTGGTCTCTTGTCGACTCGTTCGGTATTTGCGATAACATACCGGCTTGGAAGTTTTTCATCAGTTTCATACTCGAAGGTCGTCATCGCCAAATCTTAGTGTTCACGCCTTCCTGTTATTTGTTTCACCCGGTCCCAGGAAGGTTGCCCAATGGGCGCCCAAGGTGCCATCTAGGCGTGCCCCCCCACACCGAGCGCTCGATGAGCACCCAAGCACCAGCAAGGCACAATTCTGTGAACCAGGCGCTTGAGCACCTGGGCACATCTTCACCTAACCCTACTCAGCTCTCGCCGAGCGCCTGATGGGCGCTCGATCAGCGTGGACCATTTAACACAAACCCTAGCTAGCACACGTCGAGCGCTCGAGTGGTGCTTGAGCGGCGCGGCACTTTATGTGTTTAACGGCTCCTTATTTTTGAATTCATTTTTGGCTCCATATATATATATATATATAGGTCTTATGTTTTTTAAAACCCTAACTCTACCAGCAGAATTTTGAGGAGCTTTTCTCTCTTACAAAGTCATCTTTCTTATACTCCATTGTTAAGAAAACTTGATACCAACACTCGTGCTCCATTAACAAAATTTTCTCTTCTCATCGTGGTATCCTATTTACATCTCTTCCTGTTGTGTAACCTTTGTGACTACGTCAGTGGCGTGAACACGAAATTCCAGTGGCATTTGGTTCTTCAAGCGATTCATGAGAGAAGATCGACGTGAAGACCGGAAGGAGTTTGGTTCTATTGCCTCAGACAAATCCAATGAGTTCCTTGGTCGAGATCACAAAACGAGAGTAAGTCTGCTAGATTAGTACGTCTGTACTACCCGATTTATAAGTTAATTTTTATAGTGGATTTATTCTCTGGCCGTTGAAGCACAGAGAATTTTTTTCGATTACCGTGGGTATCAGTTTTCCATTCGTCACAAAAAATTATCCCTTTTTGTTGTTGTTGCTTATTATCTTATATTGTATTTATCCATATTATTGTTATTGACATCTAGATATAAATATTCATTATGTGTATTGAATATCTAATTTTATACTACTTCCACTAATCTTATACAGGGTCAAAAAATTTTTGTTTAAATTGAAATGAAAAGTCTATTTTTTTAATTGGTATCAAAGACTTATCCCGATCCGCGACCCCGATCTACATACATGCTAGTCAATCACTGTCCGTTCCTCCCTACTTTGATGGGAGTGATTATGCATACTGGAAGGTTCGTATGAGAACTTTTCTTAAATCAATGGATAAGCGCGTGTAGGTTAGTACCTAAATTGGGTGGTGGACTCCACCCAAGAGTACCACGGGTGACAAACCAAAAGTTCTACCTTTGTGGTTGAAAGAAGAACTTAATGCATGCAATCGGAACAGTAAGGGTTTTCATGCTATATTTATTGCTATGTCACCTGAAAAATTTAAATGTATTTCTATGTGTGAGACATCTAAAGAAACTCAAGGCATTCTTGAAATTGCCCACAAAGAAACTAAATTAGTTAAAATTTTAAAATTGTAAATACTCACCACTAAATTTGAAAAAATACGAATGAAAGATAACGAGACCTTTGATAAATTTTATACAAAAGTGAATGACATTGTGAACTCTACATTAAATTTAGGAGAACATATTTCAGAGAATAGAATTGTCTAAAAAGTTCTACAATCTTTACTTGAACGTTTTAGACTCAAAGTTACGGCATTGAAGAGAGCAAATATCTAGATAAATTAAAAATAGAAGAACTTGTTGGGTCTCTACAAACTTATGAGTAGATTTTGTTATATTTGTCAAAAACTTTAAAAAATCTTTCAAAAATAAGAATAGCAAACGAACCTCCAAGAGTAATGACCTGAATAATAACTCACTTAAGAAAGAGAAAAAGAAAATCAAAGATTTCAAAAGCAAGAAACCACAATGAATCCAATATCATAAATGCCATGGCTTCAGTCATATCTAGAGCGAGTGCCCAAACTTTAAACGTCAGAAAGGAAAAGCCTTAAATGTGTCTTTAACAGATGATGAAGATGATGAAAACCAAGATGAAAAATCCTTGGAAGATGACAAAGTAAATTATATAGTCTTCATGACTTCCATTATAAATAGCGATGAAGCTACTAGTGTAAAATTAGAACAATCGGATTCTTCTCGTGAGGAATCAGATGATGAATTTGATGGTTTGCAAGAGACTTATAATAAATTATTTTGGGAATGCTTAAAGGTCAAGAAGCTCAATAAATCCCTAAATGAAAAACTAATTCAGATAGAGAAGGACAAAGCAGAACTCACAACAAAACTTGAATGGTTAACTGTTGAACATCGAAAACTGAAAATGACGAATGAGACTTTACGTACTAAGATAAAATCCTTGGAATCAGAACTTGAAAATGCTAAAAGTGATTTTACGAAATTTTAAAACGGAACTCAAAAGTTAGATCACATGTTGGGATTGGGAAAGCATGCAGGAAATAAAAAGGGCTTGGGTTATATTGAGAACGGGACCAAACATGATAAATATTCAAAACCTATCTTTGTTCCTGTTATAAAACCTCCCCATAAAAATATAGGTTCTTCCAAAATTTCTAAAACCATATCTAAATGTGCTGAGAATTGCACTGGATCAAAATTCAGGCCTAAACCCAAGAATAAAACATTTGTAAGTCAACCCGCAAGATCCTTACAAACATTTGAACATAATACTCATTTTCGACATGAATATAGAAAATCAAACATTATCCCTAAATTTATGCCTACATGTCACGCATGTGGATAAATTGGGCACATACATTCCCGTTGTCATACCATAAACTTGCTGTACAATCAAAGACAAGGGACCAAAATGAGAAACTTGATAAATCATGTTTAACAGTTAAGAAGTCATGTGAAAAAATTAGATTGAAAGGTTAATTTGGGAAAGAAAATATAGGTAAAGAAGTGTGATCTAAAACAAATCTCGAATATTTACCCATGTAAAGTTGCACATATTGTACTCAAAATTCAAAATCAATCACTGTGGCATCTAGACAGTGGATGTTCAAGACATATATGTGGTAATAAAGCCATATTTTCCTCTTTGGTTGACCATCCCAATGGGATGGTTGTTTTTGGTGACGAAGTGAATGCTCCTATTCTTGGAAAAGGGTTAATTAATATTTCAGGGTTCTTGAAACCGTGTGATGTCCTATATATCTCTGGCGTTAAATTAAATCTCTTAAGTATTAGCCAACTGTGTGATAAGAACTTTGAAGTAAGATTCGATCAAGACAAATGTTACATTTATGACACCAAGGGCTCTATCATACTGGAAGACAAGAGAACCCTTGATAATCTCTACGGGATAGACGCATGTCCCGTCTTAGAATGTCATCCCGCTAAAGTCGATTCCGTTGAATTGTGGCATCAACCGTTTGGGCACTTAAACTTAAAAAATTTGACCAAAAATATTTAAGAAAAACTATGTTGAGAGCCTTCCAAAATTATCAAATGTCAAACACCACGTGTGTGGGCCCTATTAACTCAGTAAACAAACCAAAATCAATTATCCTTCTATTGGAAACATTAAAACCTCTCGTCCCCTTGAACCGATTCATATGGATCTTATGGGACCTTTTAAAACTAAAAGTTTAGGGGGCAAAAAGTATATTCTAGTAGTTATTGATGATTACTCTAGGTATTTTTGGATAGATCTTATCTGAGAAAAATCTGACACATTTGATCATGTTAAAATTTTATATAATAAACTCACTAATAAAAGAAAACTTCTATCATTAGAATCCACAGTGATCATGGAAAGGAATTTAAAATTTTAAATTTTAACAATTTCTATAATGAATAAGGAATTCATCATGAATTTTTCTCCCCCATCACCCCTCAACAAAATGTCATTGTTGAACACAAAAATTGGATTATCCAAGAAATGGCCAAAACTATGATACAGTGTAAAAAGGTTGCCATGTACTTTTGGGGCGAAGCTGTGAGCACGACTTGTCATATAATTAATCAGGTCTACCTAAGACCCGGGATAGAAATAACCCCATATGAACTTTAGAAAGGAAAGAAACCCAACATTAAATATTTTCATATCTTTTGTAGCCAATGTTTTATTTTATGAGATAGAAAAAACTTAGAAAAGTTTGATTCAAAAAGTGATGAAGGAATATTTTTGGGATATTTCCTAACCAGTTAAGTCTATCGGGTCTATAATTTACGCACTCAAACGGTTATAGAATCCATTAATGTTGTTGTAAACGATATCTCTCATAAGAATCCTAAAAGTCGTGATTGTACTGATAAAGAAGATGATCATATTGAATCTTCACCTAGCTAAGCATTTTCTGATATTGAGCAGGCAACTCCTAATGCCATTCCTATAAAGGAACCTTCTGCTAGAGTTAAGCTCAATTATCCTAGAGACCTTACGCTAGTCAATTTGAGTGAATGTATGAGGCTGCCCCATTGTGTTCTAGACCAGCTCGTCTATACCTATTATATTTCACGCATCGAACCTAAAAAGGTTGAAGAGGCATTGTCCGATGAGTGCTGGACAAATGCCATGCTTAAGGAATTAAATCAATTTATGAGAAATGATATTTGGTCATTGGTTTTCCGTCCTACAGATACAAATGTCATCGGGACCAAATGAATTTTCAAAAATAAAACTGATGAAAATAAAAATATCACTCGAAATAAAGCTCGCCTTGTTGCTCAAGGATATACTCAAGTGGAAGGTATTTATTATGACAAGACTTTTGCCCCTGTGGCTCGTCTCAAATCTATTTGTATTCTTCTATCTTTTACTTGTATAATGGGATTTAAATTATATCAAATGGATGTAAAAAGTATATTTCTAAATGGTCTCATTGAAGAGGAAATCTATGTCAAATAACCAAAGGGCTTTGTGAATCCTGTATTTTCAGACCATGTGTACAAACTAAAAAGGGATCTACAAGGACTTAAGCAAGCTCCTAGAGTATGGTACAAGCGTCTCACCTCGTATCTTAGTGATCATAATTTTGTTCGAAAAAGTATTAATAAAATATTATTTGTAAAAAGGACCAAAATTGTATATTGGTAACCAAAGTTTATATTGATGATATTGTTTTTGGAGCTACAGTTGACTCCCATGCTCATTCTTTTGCTGACTGCATGGTCTCGGAATTCAAAATGATCGTGATCCTATGGGCAAGAGCATCGATTCATTTCTTTATAGAAGTATGATCGGTAGTCTCTTGTATTTGACCGCTAGCACCCGACATTGCATTTAGTATCAGTATCTGTACCCGATATCAATCTGATCCAAAAGAATCACATTTAAGTGGTGTTAAGCGTATCATTCGCTACGTCAACGGGACTTCTGACTATGAAATTTTTTTTTTAATAACTCTAATTTCACCTCGGCTGGATATTTCGATACCGATTGGGCTGAAAATGTGAATGATCGAAAGAGCACCTCTGGTGAATGTTTTTATGTCAGCTCCAATTTGGTGGTTTGGATGAGTAAGAAATAAAATTCTATCTCATTATCTACTGCCGAAGCCAAATACATTGCTGCGGGGAGTTGTTGCACACAACTCTTGTGGATGAAGTAAATGTTTATTGATTACGGTATTGTTCAGGATACTATGCTCATTTATTGTAACAATACTAATGGTATAAATATTTTTAAAAATCCCATCCAATACTCCCGTACTAAACATATCAATATTCGGCATCATTTTATTCGTAAGCTCATGGAAACTCGAGTCATCTCTCTTGAACATACTTTGACCGATACTCAACTGGCCGACATCCTCATTAAACCTTTGGATAGTATGCGTTTTGAATTTTTGAGAACGGCCATCAGTGTATGCTCGTCTCCCGAGGAGTAAACTAAAATAAAATTTAAACCAAAAAAAAGGGGAGGCAGAAAATTCCTGCGTGGGTCTTTCGCTTTTTCTCTCTCTCATCGTCTTCCTTTCCCACACAAACCCTCGCTGCCGCCGAAAACCGGTCGCTCTCTCTCTCCCTCTACGCCGTTTGCCGGTTTTCCTCTCTTGCGCACCCTCTTCGGCCTGTCATTCGGTAGATCAACCTTCTCTCTTGCTGATTTGAGTCGAAATCTAGGTAATTTCTCCTCTTCCCGTTTCCATTTTCTGCTCGTTGCCTCGCCATTAATGGCGGTCACCGGCGACCCTATCTCCAGTCCCTGTGCTGGCCTTGGTGCACTGGTGAGCCGTACTTGTTTCATTGCAGGGATATGAACTCGGGTCGCCTGGGTGAAAGCCAGGTACCCTACCCGATCTAGACGATAATGGAACGGCCCAGTTGCCCCGTACCCTCACCGACGAGTTCCGTACGCCTCATCTCACCATTGTGAGACGGACTCCGGCGTGGTGGCGTCTCTGCCGGTCGTCGACGCTAGGCGCTGCTTAGTTGCAGTGTTACATGCATTACAATTTTTAATTTCTTATTTTTAATTTGTCTAGTGCTCCAATTGCGGTTCCTTCATGATCAGGTTGCTGTTTTAGTTGGGCCCCGCTAATTCAGTCTTTATTGAGCCCTAACTGATTTAGAGGATGGTTGTATTATATAGTGGTGAACGGCTACAGTAAAAGGGAGAAGATATTTTCCAATTACTTTCCCTCTCTCACTCTCTCTCCCTCGACTCCCTCTTTCTGTTTTCCCTCTTTCCCTCTCCCTATTCCCTTTTCCCTCCTTCTCTCGCGTACACTCCCTTCTCCCTCCTCTGCAGATCTCCCGTTCCGTTACAATTTCCTCATCTTCGCCGGCGACTACATGGAGACCGTAGCAAATGGTGCTTTCATTGAGACAAATGCAGAGGAGATCGAAGCACAAGCGCTCAAAGCGCTCGAGAGGTCTGTCGTCGCACTGGCCAACGAGATGAAGGCTCTCCGACGAGCCACCGACCGATTTGGTGCCCGCCTGTCCACCGCGGTTTCACAAACCGAACATATCTGGTCGTCCATGACAGAACTCAGTAATTCACTCCACAGCGTCGAGCAAGACACTAGACGATTAGTAAACTCTTCGCTTCTTGTAGCTTCCTCTACGATGGCTTCCCATCGTCACGTTCCTCTTCCTGCCATCTCTTCCATCACTGGTTCCGTACCACCCCCACCTGTTCCTCAAACAGCCGTTTCTGCTCTCATCTCAGACCAAATTAGGTCTTCTTCATCCAACCGCCTCGACCGACTACCGTTGTCAACCACAAATTTCTCATCGTCTTTAACTTCATCATCGATTTCAGCTTCCCTTTTTATAAATTTTCCTCACACTGCCCTTACGTCGAGCACGGCGTCAGTACCACCACCTGCTGCTCGAATCACTTCCACCGTCTCTACTATCACACAGATTCGATCCTCCAACACGGACACTTTCCCTCCCTTGAACCAAACACGGACACTTTCCCTCCCTTGAACCAAATCCACCTACAACAGCCTCGCGCATATCCAACAAACTTGTCACCTGCATCCGCTAACACCTCTAACGCATCCACCACTAAACTAATTCTCCCATCCCTTGCTGAGAGTTTGCCGACCTTAGCCCGAATCAAACAACAACGAAGCGACCACCATTTCTGGTCGTCTACAAAATCCGCTTCGATTTTCATCCCGTCTTCTCATCTTCTTCTGCCTTCCACCTCAGAACAAATTCTGTCATCCATACTTGCGAAGGACTCTTGAGGTACTGACTTGGCTGTGAAATTGTCGGGCCTTGGTAGCCTTGGTGGAGAGGATGAGGCGCCACAGCCAAAAGAATCGACTCTTGCTCAAGCATCTCTGTCCGTGATTTCCTCTGTTCTTCCAACGCCTGCGAAAAGCATGCTGGATTCTTGTGGAAAGAATCCATGCTCGTGTGGAAGGAATCGACAATGGTTTCTCTACTCTGCGTTGTCCTGCTCCATCACCTCGGTTCATTCCATCTCGGTTCAACTGTAGCACAGGACCGAGGTCCTACTGTAGATCAAACCAAGATTCCTTCTGTTTGCAACTGCGAGCGCTGCACGCACCAAATTGGTGCATCGGGCAAAGTCTTATTAATCGGAAATTTCACCTCCATGTCTTGACAATTGGAAAGGCAAAATTGCTAGCCACTCTTGCAGCTGGACTGTCTAGCATCCTACGGCTTCATAAGGTAGTTTTTCCAGAAGGGGCATCCCTGGAGACGGCAACACTAATTGACGACACTTCTTGGAAAATTACGGTGGTTTGGGGCGAGGCCTCGGATGGAGCAATCGGACGCTACAACCACCCGACCGATTTACCGACTACATTTCCAGGGGCCAGAGCCTATGACCAGCCTTGCAATGCCCATACCTCGGCATGGAAATGGGTGAAGCTACTGAGGTCACAGCATCATGGACCAATACTTTCTCATGATACTTTGGCTAGTACAAGGGGTACCGGGATGGATTGGGCAATAAATTCCTGTTGTAATTGTAGGCCAAGGAGTTTGGTGGATAGCACGTTACAATGGTCTTGGCTCCCTGACCCGCAGCAGCATCATCCCCCATAATTTCCAGTGGCAATCGGATCTGCCATCTCCTTAGCATCAAATGTGCACGCCAGAAGTTTTGTCTGTGCTTATATCTTAGGCTCATATATTTGTGATGTGAATAGATGGACTTTCGTGAAAAATTCACACCTATATTATGATGATGATGCTGGTGGAGTAGGGAAGCAGATGTCTGCTGCTGCTTTTGCTAACGGCATCCTTGACTTGGAAGGAAAATTAACACCGATCCTAGTTTCTCTTGTCTGCAAGGACTCTTCTATGTGGGATGGACTTGAAAATGCTAGTACTGCGATTAAAGCAGAAAAGGCAAGGTTGAATGAGCGTATAACCTCTGGAGCATCGACCCTCCGCGGCAATGGATCAATTAAATGTCCTTGGATGATTGTTGGAGCTGCACTTTTGTTCCAGCAGTGGGGGTCACTTTGCATACGTGCTCTTGGCTTGTACAATAACCTCCACTGGAATCCCCACATCTCTGAAGCCCTCTCCCCTTATTATATGTACGATTTCTTGAAGCAAACAAGGTTGATTGGCTGGATGTCCCTGGGTGGAGTTTCGCCGAGTATAATAAGGTTGGAGGCAGTGTTATCTACTCTAACTCAGCTTGCTGTTTCAGACAGGTGCGAGTACAGAGGCAAAATTCTGTTGGAAGATGTGGACACCGATGAAGCCGCTGAGTTGGGTCCTGCCGCATTAGGTTTCATTGGATTGCTCCAGCCTGCACTGACGCATTATAAGTATGGGTTTCGGGTATTTGGCTGCAAATTCCAGAGGGATGTAGCTGCTCCAACAGCGAGAGTCAAACTGTTGCCTCAGAATCCAATCTACTCCTCTTCGTTAGAGGATCATGTTGGTTGCCGACAGTATGGGCATGATGAGGGAACTGTATTAATGGCTCTTCTTCAGCTATACAAGGGTATTGCAGATTTTTCGCAGGAGGGTGCCTCCAAGAAGGACTTGCAGTTTGACTATATTGATTTATACATTATACATTAGCCATTACGAATGAAGAAGGATTCTATGACTTTTGAGCTTGCAAACTTCCTTTCCGCTGATATTCCGAGCACATGGAAGACTATGACAGCCGTCTATGCTTCCGGAACGGCAAAGGTAATTGGTGAAAGTACCTTTTCCATGAGGAAACTCGAGGATGTGCTCGCAATTACTGGTATTCCTCCTGCCATCAACCAAGTCGAATGCCATCCTTCTTGGCAGCAGAGCAAGCTACATGAGTTCCAATCCTTCGTCTTCGTCAGGGCTAAAGAAGGGAGTGCCAATGTTGTAGATTTAGAAGACATGTATGAAAACAAAAGGGGACCCAAGAAAGTTCAAGTGAGATGGTTTTTAATGTTGATGGTGCAGACTCTTCATGCTGATACAAGTGTTGTACGAGGAACTGAGAGGATTAGCAACTTTGGAGAGCAGCAAGGCTTCTTGAAAATTCACTCTGGAGCTGAATACGGGAAGAAAATTGCCTATGAGCCATGGTGCCCAGACATCAAATACTATATGTTTAGCAGGAGTTTGTGCGCCCTAAAAAATGGGGAGTTCAGTAAAAGCTGGGAGGGACTGGTTTTAAAGGTTGATGAGGAGCTTGAGTTGCTGTCCAAAGACCGTGACATCCGAGGCTGCTGGATTAGGATTACTATCTTCGAAATATTCTGGGAGCAGGCGAAAGTTCAGTATGATGATTGGGACGATCAGGATGGAGGCAGCAACCTTGAGGAGTGGATTCCAGTTTTTGGGTTGGCTACTCCTGATAAACTCGGTGTGAAGGGCCCTAGACAACCCATGCTCCAGCCGAGCCCTCCTCAAACAAATGCAACCAAATTTTCCTATGCAGCTAGAGTGCGTACAGACGCTAGGTGGAATGATGAATGGTGGAAAGACATCATTGCAGGAGTAAACAAGGGACTCATTGACCACATGCGGATTTACATTCCGGGTGAAACCTTGTTCTTGAATGATAGTCAGTGGATGGAGGAATTTGCAAGAAGAAGTTATGTCGGACACTGGACACCAGATGCGCTTGCGCTCAAGTTGCTGTTTGGCAGTTTACTTCATCAAACTTGTCCCTTATTCAACCTTGAGGACAAGGTTTTCGATGGGGGGGGGGGACAATGTTACATGCATTACAATTTTTAATTTCTTATTTTTAATTTGTCTAGTGCTCCAATTGCGGTTCCTTCATGATCAGGTTGCTGTTTTAGTTGGGCCCCGCTAATTCAGTCTTTATTGGGCCCTAACTGATTTAGAGGATGGTTGTATTATATAGTGGTGAATGGCTACAGTAAAAGGGAGAAGATATTTTCCAATTACTTTCCCTCTCTCACTCCCTCTCCCTCGACTCCCTCTTTCTGTTTTCCCTCTTTCCCTCTCCCTATTCCCTTTTCCCTCCTTCTCTCGCGTACACTCCCTTCTCCCTCCTCTGCAGATCTCCCCTTCCGTTACAATTTTCTCATCTTCGCCGGCGACTACATGGAGATCGTATCATGCAGCCACGGTGCATGCCTGTGGTGTGGAGGTTGGGATAAACTACTGTGATGCCCATCTATGATGGCTAAAAGCCATCTGCCATGATACGCTGCCAGCAGCGGCAGTGTGTCGTTATGCCCTCTACCTTTCACATGTAATATCTGTCACAATTGTTACACCTATTCCAACATTTGCTTGTATGTGTCTTTTCAAATGTCGGCCCCGCAAAAACTCTCTCCGATAAATCTTCTAGTAAGCGCTTCCGTCCCAACGAGTGCGTTGACCTTGACCGCTTTATTAATGCTGAGGCCGCAGCTCTTTTCTCTTCCCGGATGTCACAAAGGCAACTCTCACTGGAGCGCGAAGTTGACCTGGCTCTCCTTGACCCCGCCATCTCCTTCATGTTCACTGATCGGCACTGGGAGCCCGTCCTTACTCAGTTGATTGCTCCCATTCCCCTCATTATTTACGAATTCTACTCGAATATCCATGATTTTTCTCACGACTCTTTCTCTACCTTTGTGCGAGGACGTCACCTCCGGATTACCTCGGACGTGCTTGCGGCCGCTCTCGGCATCCCTCGGATTGCCCATCCTAACTACCCCTTTCGGGGACAATCCATACCTCACCCCGATGATATCGCCTCTTTTCTCCATGGCTCACCCATGACCTAGAATGGGCACCCGTTCAAAACTACACTCCTTTCTCCTCAGATCCTAGTTATGAGCCAGATTGTGCTCACCAATTTATTTCCAATTTCTCATTTTTTCACCATCCCTTCTAACAAGGCATACTTTCTCTTTACTCTTCTCAGTGCGTAGTCCATTGGTCTTCTGTCACATCTGTATATTCAAATGTTAGCTCACTTCACGTCCAAGAAGGATGACCACCTCCCTCACGGTTGTCTTATTCAGTGCTTTTTGGTTGCCTTTGGGGTTCAGGTTCCGGGCCTCCCCTACGCGTCTCTTGGCCGGCTTTTTACACGCTCCACTTACAAGCAAAGTTGCTCTCACACTCGTCGGCCATCTCCCTCCTAAGATGACTTTCTCGTTGATTCTCCTCCTGTGGCTCCGTTCTCTCTAGACGCGGCCGGGCCCTCGGCTGCAGATCCCTCGCATCTTTCTAGCTCCGCTACCTCTACCTCCTCACGCACTCTGGGCCTTCTCTCTCGCGTCTCTCGGTAGCTGGCTCGCTTGTCCACCTCCCAAGAGTGAGTCCCGCTTTCATCACATGGAGGATATTCAAGCGGAGGTCCTTGCACGTCTCGACTCTCGACTTCCTACCTAGGAGGAGCGTTTCTTTTCTCAAGCAGTAGAGGCTCCTCATCAGTCTTCCTTTTGACGATCTCTCTGGCGATCTCTGTGAGTGTTATTTTTACTCCGTCCCTTCGTCATTCATGACAAAAAGGGGGAGTGATTTTGTACCGGAGAATGCTCTCCATTTATGTTTTTGAGTGGGAGCTACCACTTATGTTTTCATTCTACTTGTGAGGGGAAGTTTATGTTTATGTTCTACATTTATTATGACTATTGTGCTGGTCTGCACTAACCCTGATTGCAGGAACCGCCGCAATAGTGCTCTCATGGCTCTTCGCAACTCGTTCGTAGTCTTAGCTTTAGATTCTCTTCTGTCATTATGTATTGTCTCGTTTGTATTTTGGCATCAATTTTGATATACACGGGCTATCTCGATAGTGTCTGAATCCGTGCCTATCTTATATTTTTTCTTATACTATTTTGTAGAGAGTTTTGTCACGGAATTACCAAAGGGAGAGATTGTTAGTCATCGTATTTTGTATTGGCATATTTCGTGACCTTGTCGGGATTGATTCTTGGTCCTTTGTCGGCTCGTTCGGTATCTACGACAATATGCCGGCCTGGGAGTTTTTCATCAATTTCATGCTCAAAGTTCGTCATCGTCAAATCTCAGTGTTCACACCTTCCTATCGTTTTGTTTCACCCTGTCCCGAGAAGGGCGCCATCTAGGCGCGACCCCCCGCACCGGGAGCTCAATGAGTGCCCGAGCACCAGCAAGGCGCAATTCTGCGAACCGGGTGCTCGATGAGCGCCTGATGGGCACTCGAGCGCTCGGGCACATCTTCACCTAACCCTATTCAGCGCTCAAGTGCCGCTCAAGCGGCGCGGCATTTTATGTGTCTAACAGCTTCTTATTTTTAAAATTATTTTTGGCTCCATATATAGATATATAAGTCTTATATTTTTTGAAATCCTAACTCTGCCAGCAAAATTTTGAGGAGCTTTTTTCTCTTGTAAAGCTATCTTTCTTATACTCCATTGTTGAGAAAATTTGACACCAACACTCGTGCTCTATTGATAAAGTTTTCTCTTCTCATCATGGTCTCTTATTGACATCTCTTCATGTTATGTAACTTTCATGATTACGTCGGTGGTGTGAACACGGGGTTCCAGTGGCATTTGGTTCTTCAAGTGGTTCGTGAGAGAAGATCGACGTGAAGACCGGAAGATATTCGGTTCCTTTGCCTTGGGCAAATCCAAGGAGTTCCTTGGTAGAGATCGCAAAACGGGAGTAAGTCGGCTAAGTTAGCGCGTTTGTACCACTCGATCTGTAAGTTAATTTTCATAGTGGATTTATTCTCTAGCCGCTGAAGCCGGAGAATTTTTCTCGTTTACCGTGGGTATCGAGTTTTTCCTTCGTCATAAAAAATCATCCCTTTTTATTGTTGCTTATTATCTTATATTGTGTTTATGTATATTATTGTTATTGACATCTAGATATA
>JAODPA010006383.1:0-13862 GCA_025585075.1 Nepenthes mirabilis | reverse complement strand
GTAAATGAGACATTGCTGCACTTGCCTTGGGCCAGATCTCTGCGGGTTCTGGTGTTGTTGTTTCATCTGTGTGGCTGATTAAAAGTTTTGAGAGTGGAGCTACGTGGTCCGGTCTAGTTGTTGACCTTGCCTGCTTGCCTGGCAGTGTCTGGCTTCTTCAGCCTGTTTTGTGCAACTGTTGCTTTGCAACATTTTGCCTTTTGCTGTCTCATCTTGAAGGACCTTGGAACTTTGGTTGGCAAAAATTGCTGATGCTAGTTGTTCTATTGTTCATTGCTGATCCCGATAGGATATCTCTTGGCTCTTGGTGGTTGAACTGCTATGTCAAATTACTCACAGATGCTGGTATGGTGCAGTGCCTAATCTTGGCTGCCGGTGCTGTTTTTGGATGACCTGGATGCTGGATCATATTGGTGACTGGGTTATTCGCTGGCTGATGGCAAAGTTCTTTTGGTGATCGCTGCAGTATTGTGGTGTTTGTGTTGCAATCTCTTGTCTGCTACTGTCTGGCTGCCTCAGCCAGGTTAGTTGCTGCCTTTGCTATGCAAAACTGCAGTGCCCGTTTTGTATGGGAATGAGCTTGAAGATGGGATGCTATATGCTGCACCAGATCGAATTATGGTGTTGTTCGGACTGATTGGCATTTTGAGGACTGTGATTGCCAGTTCTCATTGCTAAAGGTTTTGCTGGCTCTCTGGTGCTGTGGTAGGCAACTGGATTGTTTCTTTGTGGCTGGCTGGCCGATCGTGGGCGTCTTCATCAAATTGCCGATCGTCTTTTGGGTCGGTTTAGTTTGCTGTGGCCGATCTCATTTAACACCTGTGGCCGATCTCATTTGCCGCCTGAGACCGATCTCGCTGGTAATTTTGCCGATCTCAGATGGGGTGAGTGCTTCATTTGCCGATCTCATTTGCTCCCGGTGTGTAATGTTGATGCTTCTGTTGACGTGGACTCAACATTGGCTTAAATGCTTCTGCTTCTGCCGATCTCAGTTGGGCCGTGTGCTTCTCCTGTAAGCCGATGGGGTTTTGGCATCTCGGTTGAAATATCGCTGGTAATCGGCTCAGTTTTTGGTCCGGCTGCTGTACTTTTTTTGGATGACTTTTCTGGTGAACTGGTGGTAGCACTTTGGCATTTGCTTGTGTGTCAACTTAGGAGTCTATTCAGACTTCTTTTGTTTTTATTTGTTACTTGTAGTCCTCTTAGAGGTTTTTTTTGGTATTTTCTTTGTACCGTTTTCTCGGGGTATGCCCTAGCTTTTAAATGTTTTAAATCCAAGTCAAGATACTTGGAGATAAAACATTTATTTTATAATTTTTTCTCCCTATAATCCAAAATACTCACTTACCAAAAAAAAAAGAAGCACAGCTGCTCACCAACCTCCTTGTCTAAGTGCATTGAATGAGCTCTCCTATATATATATACAAATGTACAACCACCCTAGGAAGGCTAGCCAGCCACCCTAGCAGTAGGGTGGTAGGGCACGCCGCCTGCCAGGCGCACGCCTGGCAGGTCTGCAGCACCTTGGAAGTTGTATCCGCCACCAACTTCCAATCAGATTACGTCATCAGTCAGCCCGCATTAATTGTTGCTGCAGAATAAGTTAACGTCAGTATGGCTTGAGTCCTCGTCCATGTCTACCATTCGGACATGACGCCTTTAATAGGTCCTCGTCCAATTTCCAAAGTTCTCAGACTTCACAAGAGTCCTCCTCCACCAAGGGAGTGACCCCAACAAAAACTTCCCCTCACAACTGGGTGGGAGCGAAGTCAGTTAAACCGGCGATGCCACAACAAGTTTCCAACTTTCCCTTTGGCAAAACTTTGGTTAACATGTCCGAGCCATTGTCATATGAGTGGACTTTATTAATTGATAGCTGCCCATCATTAAGAACATCTCTTACCCAATGATAACACACATCAATGTGCTTTGACCTTGAATGGAACGAGGCGTTCTTACATAAATGAATGGCACTTTGACTATCACAGAAGACCTTGTACGTCTCTTGCCTTAAACCCAATTCTTGGATAAACCTCTTCATCCAGAGCATTTCCTTACAGGCCTCAGTCCCGGCAATAAACTCAGCCTCCGTTGTTGACAAGGCAACACACTTCTGTAACTTGGACTGTCAGGAGACCGCCCCTCCCGCAAATTTTACCAAGTATCCGGACGTTGATTTCGGAGAATCAACATCCCCGGCCATATCTGCGTCTGTGTACGCAATCAGCTGAGGCTTCTCTTTTTCAAACTGCAAACCCATCTTGGAGGTCCCGCGAAGATATCTGAAGATCCACTTAACTGCGGACCAATGCTCCATACCTGGGTTTGAAAGAAATCTGCTCACAAGGCCAACCGCATGAGCAATGTCCGGCCGCGTACACACTGCCGTGTACATCAAGCTGTCAACTGCCGAGGAGTAAGGAATCTTACTCATGCGCACCTTCTCAGTGTCCGACGATGGACACTACTGCTTGCTCAGCCTGAAATGATTTGCCAGTGGGGCACTGACAGGCTTGGAGGTCCCCATGTTAAACCGTTGAAGCACCTTTTCAACATAGCCCTCCTGGGATAGCCAGAGCTTCCTGTCCCCTCGGTCGCAAAAAATTCTGATCCCTAGAATCTGCTTCACCGGGCCGAGGTCCTTCATGGCAAAAGACTGCCCCAGTTACTCTTTCAGTTCCTGGATTCGAGCACTGTTCTGTCCAACAACCAACATATCGTCCACATAAAGGAGGAGGATGACGAAATCATTTTCCGAGAACCTCTGAAGAAAGACACAGTGGTCGGAAGTAGTCTTATGGTAGCCGCGTCCAACTATGACAGACTCAAACTTCCGGTACCACTGCCTTGGAGCTTGCTTCAAACCGTACAAGCTCTTCTTCAAACGACAACCAGTCCTTCCTTCCCCTTGGCTGCGAATCCTTCAGGTTGCTCCATGTAGATCTCTTCCTCCAGATCACCATGAAGGAAGGCTGTCCGGACATCCAGTTGCTCAACCACTAAATCCAAAGCCGCTACCAGTCCGAGTACCATACGGACCGAGGACAATTTCACAACTGGGGTGAAAATTCATCAAAGTCAACACCCTTCCATTGACCAAAGCCTTTCACCACAAGCCGTGCCTTGTATCTTGGCTTGCTGGTGTCCTCGGTCGCCTTCAGCTGGAAGACCCATTTATTCTTCAGGGCCTTCTTTCCCTTAGACAATTTAGCCAGTTCAAAAGTATGATTTTTATGAAGAGAGACCATCTCTTCCTTCATGGCCTCAAACCATTCATCCTTTTGAGTGCTACACATGGCCTCATTAAAATCTTCAGGTTCTCCAACATCAGTGAGCATGACGTACTCACCTGCTGGTAGACGGACGGACGGACGTCTCGTCCTGGTCGACCGTCTCACAGGGGCTCCCTCGGCCTGCTGAGGAGCCAAAACTCCATCCTGATCAGTTTGAGGAGTTGGAATTCCCACATCATTTTGGCCTGCCACTCCCAATCTGCCAGCATCGGACTCAGGAGATACTGGATGGACATCATCAACTAGAACTTTGTCCGTCCGGGAAGTGCTGGATTGAGTCTTCCGCTCCTTTCCAATGTCCTCGATGGTCTCATTCTCAATGAAGACTACATCACGGGATCTGATCAACTTCTTTTCCATTGGGTCATAAAATCGGTATCCAAGCTCATCCTCGCCATAGCCTAGAAAGACACAATCATTTGTCTTTGGCTCCAATTTAGTCCTCTCATCTCTCGGAACATGAACAAATGTCTTACAGCCAAATGTCCGAAGATGGTTAAAAGATGGCTCTCTACCGGTCCAAATCCTTTCTGGGACTTCCCCGTCCAAAGGCTTACTTGGCGACCGATTGATCACGTGGGCGGCCGTCTTCAAGGCCTCGGCCCAAAAGGATCCTGGCAACCTAGCCTCGGACAGCAGGCACCTGACCCTTTCCATCAGGGTCTCATTCATCCTCTCGGCCACGCCGTTTAGCTGTGGCGTCTTGGGTGGAGTCTTCTGATGTCTGATGCCGTGAGCTTTGCAGTAGGCATCAAAAACTCCAATGTACTCTCCACCGTTATCGCTCCGAACGACCTTCAACTTCCTCCCGGTCTCACGCTCTACGAGGACAAGGAACTGCTCAAAGATTCCAGCGACCTGATCCTTTGTCTTGAGCGGGAATACCCACAGCTTCCTCGAGCAATCGTCAATGAAGGACACAAAGTATTGTGCTCCTCCAAAAGACTTCTCCGGGAGGGGACCACACACATCTGTGTGGACGAGCTCCAAAATCTCGGACTTCTTGCCAGATGCGTCTCCTTGAAAGGAGACTCTGCGCTGCTTCCCCGCCATGCAGTGAGGGCAAGTCCTCGTCCTGTCTCCATCCATTTGCGGGATGAGACCCTTCTTCGCCAGATGACTCATGCCACGCTCACTCATGTGTCCGAGCCTTTTGTGCCACAAGGCCGAGGACTCCACACTTCCTGTGGCATTCACCTCTGCCACCTCGGGCTGGGCTTTCAATATGTAAAGGCCTGACGCCTTTATTCCTCGAGCAATAACCATGGAGCCCTTTGTCAACTTGTAACTGCCGTCACAGAAGACGCTGCAGTAGCTTTATCATCCAGTCTTCCTGCTGAGATGATGTTCATTCAAATATCGGGGACGTGTCGGACGTCCCTCAATATCAGTCAGGCTCCGTTGTTCGTCATCAAGGAGACGTGCCCTCGTCCAATAATCTCGAACGTCTCCATATTGCCCATCCTCAACACTCCTGGGGCGCATGGAATGTAAGTGGAGAATAGCTCTCTCCTGGACGTGACGTGGATGGATGCACCAGAGTCCACCAACCAGTCGGAAGCCTGCTCCGCCACATTTACAGAGTCTTCAGACTCGCAGGTTAAAAGGAGATCACCTCCTGTAACAACAGAGACCGAGGACTCTTCCTCGTCTCGTCTCTTCTCCCCCTTCTGTTTGGTAGCGTTTTCACGCTTCCACTTGTAACAAAACTTCTTGATGTGGCCTTTCTTGCCACAATGGTAGCACTCCATGTCTTGATACCGAGAAGGTGACTTACTCCGTCCTTTGTCTTCACACTTTAGGCCACATCCTTGGCTTCTTCCCCTCAACTCGGTAACAAGGACTTCGGAGAGCTGAGAGGTGGACGAGCTTTGAGAACGCCGTCGCACTTCCTTGTTTAGCACAGCTCCTTTGGCCATCTCTAAAGTCACCACACCGTTAGGAGCTGTGTTGGCAATGGTGATCCTTATAACCTCCCATGAGTCCGGGAGGGTTGCTAGCAACCATAGTCCGAGGACTTCATCCTCGAATTTGATCCCCACACCAGTCAGCCTGTCCACGCATCCCTGAAACTCATTCAGGTGGTCGGCGACAAATGAGCCATCTTTGTACCAGACTTGCATTAGCCTCATCAAGTGATAAATTTTGTTATTTTCGGATTTGGAGGCAAAGAGCTTTTCCAGCTTCTCCCAGAGAGTCTTGGCATTCGTCTCTCTACGAACGTGATTGTATACGTTGTCATCCACAAACTGCCGAATGAAGCCACACACTTGCTTGTACTCCAATGTCCACTACTCGTCCGTTTTTGCCGTCGGTTTTCCCGTGGCAAAGACGGGATCATGCATGGACTTTATGAAGAGCAGGTCGGACATCTTGCTCTGCCAGGTGTCATAATTTGATCCGTGAAAGCAAATCATTTTGCTTCCAACCTCCATCGCAGCCAGCAACAAGATCACCATTCAAAGAACCAAGATCTCTGATACCAATTGTTAGCGCAAAAGCGTGGAAGGACACGGTGACCGGTCGAACAGAATCGCTCGGATGTCTGAGAAGAGGACCACTCGGATGGATAGACGGAATTGGAGATAGTGAGATTAAAAGAACACACACAGGATTTGAGTGTGAAAAACCCCCTTCTTAATCAGGAAAAAATCACAAAGAATACACTATAACAAATGATTGTTTACAAGGGTGATAGCTACACAAGCTCAAACATAAAGAGAAAACAATCAAAGTGTATAACCCTCAATCTCCCACTAAAGTGTGTTTTTATCTCCCTTTCTCACAACAAAGCTTGCCCTTCGATCACTCACAATGCACGCCCCAAGTGAAGCACAGCTGCTCACCAACCTCCTTGTCTAAGTGCATTGAATGAGCTCTCCTATATATATATACAAATGTACAACCACCCTAGGAAGGCTAGCTAGCCACCCTAGCAGTAGGGTGGCAGGGCACGCCGCGTGCCAGGCGCACGCCTGGCAGGTCTACAGCACCTTAGAAGTTGTAGCTGCCACCAACTTCAAATCAAATTACGTCATCAGTCGGCCCGTATTAATTGCTGTTGCAGAATAAGTCAACGTCAGTATGGCTTGAGTCCTCGTCCATGTCTACCATTCGGACATGACGCCTTTAATAGGTCCTCGTCCAATTTCCAAAGTTCTCGGACTTCACAAGAGTCCTCGTCCACCAAGGGAGTGACCCCAACACTGAGAAGGCTGAAGGTTCCATTTCTGTGCTGTGGAGAGTTGGGTGGTCCTGTTACTTTGGTTTGAAGTTCGTTTGGCTCGGTGTTATGCATATAAAGCAAATGGATCTGGTTATTTGACCCATGTGGGGGTGTGCACTGGAGTTTAGATGCTGATGCGGCGGGTAGCCCGGTTGAGGATTGGGCGTGCCCATCCGATGCTGATGATACAAATGATGGGGCCTCATTGACTTGGATATGCTGTTCCTGCACTGGTGAATTACAGTTGCTGCAGTGGGCCTGCTTGGCAATTTCTGGTGTGGCTTGCTGAGTTGCTGAAGCATAGGAGTGGGATGCTCAATCTGGCCTGCTCTGCCTGTTGCTACTGTTGCATATGAGTTGTTGCTGCAGTGGGCCTGCTTGGCAGTTTCTAGTGTGGCCTTGCTGAATTGCTGAAGCAAAGGAGTAGGATGCTCAAACTGGCACGCTCTGCTTGTTGCTGCTGTTGCATATGAGTCACTGCTGATGTGCAGGAGATGCCAGTTGAATGTGATCTACCTCAATGATGCTGGGTTACTAGGACCTCAGTTAAGCTTCGAACTTCCCCAAGTGTAGGTGTAGGGTGGAATCCTCATTCATTTTGAGGCTAAATCTGGCTTTGTGATTACGGTTCCTTATGCTAATCCAGTAGTCAGTGTGTGCACTGCTGTGTGGGTGGCACCCCAATGCTGCTGTTTTTAGCATTCTAACGGCTGTGAGCTGGGAATGTGTTTGTATGCCGACGCCCTTTGGTTGTCCTCTGCTGTACTGATGTTGGAGGTTCATGCTGAATTTGATGAAGCAGGGAGCAACTGTCGACAGCAAGCTCTCTTTGCACTACTATATGTATCGATGTTTTGAAGGGTATTGCCGAGTGAGATGTTGTGGAGTCAGGCGAGGTACCTGCAGATCGTATGGGTATAGCTGATTGGGAGCCATCTCATTGCTATATCTCAGAATGGAGTCAGGCGAGGTACCTGCAGATCGTATGGATACAGCTGATTGGGAGCCATCTCATTGCTATATCTCGGAATTCTATATGTGGAATGTTTGGGTTGTGCGTGTTTATTGAAGAGTTTTGGTATCCTATGCTGCCATCTCCCACATATGCTCGAAGGAAATGGTAGATCTGATGCAGGCTGCTATTGATGATACTGTTGAAGCATGATGAATTTATTATGTTGGACCATGGATTCTGGAAACCACTGGCTATTAATTTCTGTTCTCAGTAATCTTTGCCAAATGTATAGTTTGTGCGGTTTTTTTTATGATATTTGCTGTCCTTTAGTAGGACCCTTTGGTCATATTTTTGGGTGTTCGGCTAATGCCATCGCGTCTATGACTAAATTTCAAGTTGAAAAAACACTTAGAATTAAATCATAAGTTGTATTTTCTTTATTTTCCTTTAATACAACTGTCTTGTTTACCAAAAAAAAAAGCTGATTTGAGGCTTTTCTTTCGAGTTGTGCACTGATTTGAGGATTTTCATTTCAGATGAGGTTGCCTTCTGGGGAGATTCTCAGCATCGCGGCCAATTAGAACAGTTGACCATTGTGCGTGGGAAAGAGCTCATGAGTCATTTCTGGCTTGGGCCACATTTGGTTTGGACTACCCCCGACTGACTGAAGACCCACACTTGGGAAAGAGCTCATCAACTAGGACGTTAACCATCCTTTGCCTCAATCGGCTGCGATTTTCCTGGGTTGATCGCCTCTTTAGAACGACCCACTCTAACCATCCCCATCAAGAATAATACAATTAGCATTTAATCTTTCTTAAAATATAATTGTAGGATTTTTTAACTTTATCATCTTTTTTATTATTTATTATTATCTTTATATTCTATAGAAATCAACAGATTAAATATATCATACTCATCAATCTTTTACATTGTCAATAGGAATTCTTAATAATTGTATAATTAATTAGGAACAATAGTTGCTTTTGGCTGAAAAGTCCGCAAAGAGCTGTGATGCAAACGATCGAGATGGAAAGGGCTTTGTACTCTCCAAAAAACTGAGAAGCAAATGTCTGAGAGATTTGCTTCGGCCACAAAGTATGCAGAGAGTTGGGATGCAAATGACCAAGTTATATGTTTTGGCCAAGAAGCCGGCAAAGTGCCGGTGCAATGGGTTGGGATACAAACGACCGAGATCGTGTTTTTGGCCGAGATCGTTGCAAATATCCGAAATACAAATGACCGTGATGTAAATGCTCGAGATGAACAGGGCTGTGTACTTTCTCATGCTCTTTGGAACTTACCGGGTTTCTAGGCTTGGGTAGATTAGTCTGATATCTATTATTTTTATTGCAATTGTAAGGTGCTCAGGGATGCCCTGGCCTCTATATTCTACATCCAAATTGGCAAAACACTTGAAGTTAAAATATAGATTTTCTACAAATCTTCTCTTTTCTAATACAACTTTTCTTAATTACCAAAAAAAATAGGAATAATAGAAAAATATCTCGTTGATTAAAAATCTTGGCACAAAAATATTAGAAAAGTTTTCCTATGGTTATTTATTTATTTTTATTATTTTGACAAACAACATAAAAATATGTAAGTAAGGATTAATCACAATTTAGTATCCGAATAAGCCATACAAAGTAAAAAAAAAATAGATATTAGTCAGTGTTAAATCTTTTTTTTTTGTAAGTAAGTAAAATTGAATCAAAATAAAAGAAAGTACAAAAATTATATTCTAACTCCAAGTGTTTTGGCGACTCAGAGGTAGAATATAGATGTTAGGGTATACTCCGAGTACCACCATAAACCATTTCATGATACCGAAATAAAACATACAAAAGGAAAAAAACCGGTCAAAAAACCATCATCCAAACCGGCCACGAGCCTTCAACTCAACCGGTTAAGAGATTCTGTACAGCATTTCGATATCGGCATTTTGCTGCATTGTTGCATATCGGGCGAAAAGCCATCCCGGCCTTTTACTGCATACCGGGCAAAAAGCGCACACAGCCACCTTGGGTTATATTGGGTAAGGAGCAAACCGACATTTTACTACAATTGGACCAACATGTCATTCCGACATTTATAGTAATTTGTTGCATACCGGACAAATGCCATCCCAGTATATTATAACATAACTCTGTACAGATTGCAAAATACCATCCGATGGATCCCGGAAATCCAATGCAGGCATTCTAGGAATTCATCCTTGGCAAACTATGAGGAAATCCCTTTTTTTGGTAAGTAAGTAAATTTTATAAATGAAAAGAAAAAAATACAGAATCGATTTTCTATCTCCGAGTGTTTTACCGACTTGAATTTAGAACAAAGATGCTGGGGAATACCCCGAGCACCGTGAAACATGTCACAAAATCAAAATAAAGTAAAGAAACAACGGAATAAACAGAATTACATCCGTCAAAGGCCATCAACCGAAACTAAAGTCAAAGGACTGGCCAAAACATGAGACGGAAATAAGAGTTCAAAGGAAAGAAAACGACCAAGGTGCCATCATTCCAATTTAAGAGTAAGCAACAGCTCAAAGGGCAGCTGAAATTCTGAAAGGACTTCTTGTACAATAGCAGCAAGCCCCGACCATCAGCAAGTCCACTGCGGATTGCATGTCGGGAACAGAAAGCAGAAGAGCAAAGAGACCTCAGCTAGTCATCAGCATCTCGGCCCTTGGCTTATTGGATAGAAAGCATCTCGGCCTCATGGAGAGCAAAGAGACCTCAGCTAATCATCAGCATCTCGGCCCTTGGCGTATTGGGTAGAAAGCATCTCAGACTCATCTTCATCACCTCGGAAGAAGCAACTCGTCCACAGAATCTTGGGCAATTCGACCATCCCGGCCAAAATGGATCCCGGTCAAATACCGCTCGGCCATTTGTCGCTCGGTCAGGAGCAAAAAACTCCCCCTGCCGTAAGGCTGTATACACGTGTAAACCTTGTCACACAAGTTTTTTTTTTTTTTTTAGTAAGGCGTAGAACAAGGACGCTAGAAAAGATCCGAACATCATCAAGAAATAAACGGCTATCAGCGGTATTTTGGTAAATTAGCAACATCAGCATGTTACGGGCAAATGCGGCAATAGCAAAGAACATCCAGCAAACAGCATATCGAACACGTAAATCATCCAATTCGGGCAAAAGTCTCACTGGGCCACATCAACATGATGCCAGACCAACAACCACCTCAAACCACTGAGCCGTGATGCAGAAGAGGCCATAAATAATCAGCCAATGAACATCAAGTTAACCGTGCAAAAGGATGACCGGGCAAAGAGTGTTTTTTTTTTTACAACCTACCAAAAGAAACCAATATTTTTCAAATCCGGTCTTTTCTACATAGCAGAAAGACAATACAACTACCAAGGAACAAAGCGGCAAGGAGCCCAATAAGCCATACCGTCAAAATAAGACAAAATTGCAAATCTGGCAAGTGGCATCCCAAGATTTTTTTTTTTATATGGTAGATAAATTCCAACAATCTAAAGATATTTTGTCCACCATAGAAGAGGCACTAAGGAGAGCTTTCAGACGGTTACAAATAACGTCTAAGATTTGAGTGAACAAATTAGCGAAAGCATGGGAATGAGAAGATTGAAAAGTTCGGTGATTCCGCTCCTTCCAGATATAATACACAATAGCTGTAAGGGTAAGGCGGAAGGATGTAGCTTTGAAATTATTCCCTTTCCATTTAGAAGCGGCCCAAATAATGTTCTGGTTCTAATCAGGGTAAGGCTATTGAAGGCCAACACGGCAACGTATCAAATGTCATAGGACTTTAGAAAAAATGCATTTAAAGAAAAGGTGATCATGGTTTTCAAGCTCATTTTGGCACAGCACGCAAAAAGGTGAGAGATTAGGAATGCCTTTGATGCAATCAGTGGTGCTCAACCTTCGACGAATGGCTAACCAAAAAATGAACACATGGGCCAGGATATAAGAGAGACCCCAAACTAGGGAAGCCCAAAAGACTTTCGCACGAGGAGGATGAAGAATATAGTAGGTTGATCGGGTAGAAAATTTTCCTCTTTATTAGCCTACCATTTGATAGAGTCTCTATGAGTGGGATCAGGGGATAATTGGGCATATTCTCAATTAATTTGGACACTTTAAAACCATGAGGAAATCCCATCCCTGGTATTCCTTATGAAAATCCCATCCCTGACAATCCATCCCTGCCAGCTTATACTCTTTGGTGCATACCATGCAAAAAGGCACACCGCCACCTAGAGCCAATCCATCTCTTTTTTTTTTTTTTTGGCAAGTAAGGTGAGATTAAAATAAACAAAATTTACAATACGATATTCTAACTCCAAGTGTTTTGTCGACTTAGAGGTAGAATAACACGCTAGGGCATACCCCGAGTATTACCATGATCCAAATCATGAAAACAATCAAAAAAACTAAATAGCAAAACACATCTAGATGAATAGTGTAATTGCCTTCAGTGTGGAAATGGCCAAGTCGACATCCATAGCATGATATTATCTGCATATTCCACAAACGAGAGCAAAAAAAACGAACCAGAGGAGCAAAGTAGCTGCGATACCAGACAGTATCAGCAGCACGTGACCATCAGCCATCATTGTGTAACCTGGATGGACAAACTTCAATGGTACTTCAATCAGCTTCATAAGCAACCAATGTCTTCATTAACCATCACTTAGAATCCATAGGAACGCCATATCAAGGTAGCATCATTAATCAGAGCTGGAATGAGCCACTCCAATAGCACAGTATCCATCAAGTATCAATAGCATGTGACCATCCTCCTTCATTGTGTATATTGGATGGGCAAAATTCAAGGGTATATCAATCAGCTTCACAAGCAAACAATGTCTTCATGAACCATCTCTTAGAACCCATGATAATTCCTATTCAAGGTGGCTTCAGTACCCTTTTTTTTCGGTATGTAAGATGAGATTAAATTAAATAAAGTTTACAGAAAGATATTCAACCTCAAAGTGTTTTGCCAACTTAGAGGGTGAACAACACGTTAGGACATACCCCGAGCACTACCATAGACCAGTTTATGAAAACGTACAAAAAACAGAATAGCAATTCTCATCTAGATTACGAAAAAACTAATCCGTCGCAGATCTCTTTGGTTGAAGGAAACTCATCTTGTCAATCAGAAAACCGCATCCACAAAGAAAAAGGAACCGGAGATATTTAGCAAATGTGGAACTAAAGGAATCAACATCACTTGACCATCATCCATCATTGTGTATAATGGATGGGCAATCTTCAATGGTGCATCAATCTGCTTCATAAATACCCAATGTCTTTATTTGACATCTCTTAGAACCCATGGGAACGCCTGTGTAAGGAAGCAACATTAGCAGCGCCTGGAGTTGTCCACTTTCATGAAAACGTGTCCTGCAAGAACGAAAAAAGAAAAAAAAAATTTTTTTTTTGGAAAGATCTTGAAATCAAGACCATACAAGATTGAATAATGGGAAATAACAAGGTGAGAACAACCAATCCCGAAAGCTCCTCTCTCTCTCTTTTTTTTTTTTCAAGTACACGATGCAAACCTCGGGCAACGAGACAAATTCAGCCTGGATTTAGCCCAGTACACACATACCATATCTAAGGGATCTGGGAAAGTAACAAAATGAGAACAGTCAATCCCGAAAGCTTTTTTTTTTCTAGGACTAGAACACGGGAAAGTATCAAAAGCCAATCCCAACACAATGATTTTTTTTTTTTGAGGACTGGAATACGGAAAAGTATCAAAATGAGAACAACCAATCCCTATACAAGGATTTTTTTTTTATAAATTCCAATGCATCAGATACATTCTCGGGGTGCGTTTGTCATTTTTCAATATTGTCTTCAATTTATCTCGAGCTGCATTGATAATCGTCAAAAAAATCTGTGGAATATCTTGTGGCGCGGATTCTTGAAAAATCCGCTTGTTACGTTCCTTCCAAATGAAATAAACTGTGGCTGCAAGAGTAATCATTTTAGACCGGGCCATAAAATTCTTTCCTTTCCATTTCTGGGCTGCCCAATCAATGTTTTGTTTCCAATCAGGGTAGGGCCACTGAATGCCCGCTTTCCTTTGGATCCGGGACCAAAGATCTTTAGAGAATGAACAGGAAAAGAAGAGATGTTCGTGATTTTCATCAGCCGAGTCACCAGAGATTGGAAACCCCATGGATGCGATCATTGGTACTTAGCCTACCTTTAATGGCCAACCAGAATGTGAAGGCATGAGCAGGAATATGGAAGGGACCCCAAACTAGATTAGTCCATGTCAAAGTCGGCTTGTGAGGATGGATAAAAAAGTAAACAGATTTAGATGAAAATTTACCATCAGCATTGTCATCCCATCTCACTGAGTCAGATCTATTGGCATTAGGAG